>PVJL010007430.1:0-78328 GCA_004026885.1 Lyroderma lyra | reverse complement strand
AACCTCTCCTGCCTCCCCTTCTGGAAGGACCAAGTGCAGTTGTGCAGTGAACAGCTGCACACAACATGTTACTCGTTGCTGGGAGGCTTAAAATGTTTTAGTTTCAAAGCGAAACCTGTGTCTTTTCCCGGGTACACGTGTACTATTTTTTTGAAAAACACACTAAACAGATAATATACGCGTTGTTCCATACGTGTGTTCTCCGCTTACTAACCCGGAGGCGACTGCTACTGAACACATCTCCCTCCTTCGCTCTCTGAGGCTGCGGAGGACTCGCCTTTCGAAGCCCTAATTTACCTGACTGTCCGTTCAGGTTTACCGTGCTTTCCCATTAGGAGGAAATTCTCCAGTTAAGAAACTCTGTGCGTGACGGAATGGATGGACTCTAAAATAACCGCACGATTTCTCCCGGGAGCCATTTGCCGGATGGGAGAGGGGAGGCTTCTGTGGGTCCACTTATCAACGTGGGGTAAGCGAATGGATCCCACACGCGCTCTCCGTGCGCGTCACGTCCCCTGATTAGGATTCTCGCTCTGTGGCCCGGGGCACCTGAGAGTGTCCGAGATCCTGCAGGAGGTCCACGACGTGAAAACTCTGTAATGACGCCAGGCGTGCCGGCCCCTTGGCGCACTTCCTTGTGAGTGTCGGGTAGGGGTTTCCCAAATGCGGAAGCAGAGGTGAGACTCCAGCTGTCGTTTACTGAATCAGGTATTACAGAGAATTGCAAAAGGGTAAACTAATACGGCTCTTTCCAGTAATTTTTTTTTTGTTTTAGATAATGTAAAAAATATTTCACTAAAATAGGTGTTTATGTTAATGTGAAATGAGTTTATCACTATTTTAAAATGAATTGACAACTGAAGTTTTAAATATTAACTTACATAAACAAAATCTCTTCGTGCTCTTCAACAATGGTTTAGGAGCATAAAGGGACCCTAAGACCAAAACGCTGGAGCCTTTCTGCTCATAAGCGACAACTCAGGGACTGAATGCCTGTGGGAATATGCCGTGAGTGGACACCTCTAATCGTCTGTGACAGGGCTGGTGTGGGGACTTTCAGTGACCAGGTCCCATTACCCTTCTCCAGAGGATTAGTTTCCCTGTCCTCCCGCCTACACCATCAAAGAAAGCGCATCCCGGAACAACCCCGTGAAATGCTCCTTTTGTCCTTCTAATTACTGTTATCAGGGACACTTCTGTGACCCTCCTCAGGCAGCCTAATTAGAAGTAGGAGGCGCTTAGCCTTCCTCTCCGATAATCTCGCCAACCCTGTGCCACACGGGTTCTACTCTCCAGAGGGCAAGAAAGTAAAGGGCCAACTCGGGTTGGGGAGTGGAGGGGCTTCGCGCTGCGGCACAGCCCTCTTTAAAGCACTTGACAATACCTGGTGGCAGGGACGTTTCGGCTGGGTTGGCAGCTCGGCCCACAGCCTGAGCCTTCCGTAAAGCACAGCTCGGGTCCCTGGGAGGAGAGTCCACGCACCATCTGCGGGGCTGGCCTCCAGACCCCAAGCTCCTCCCTAGCATGATGGCCAGCTTGGGCAGGGCACAGGCTAGGGACCCTAGTTAGAGCACCGCTGACCCCGCCAGGCAGGATGGGCTTTGCAGGGGACCTGCGGACCTGGGGAGCTTTCCAGGAACCAGTTTCAGGATCCTCACGGTCTACACTCTCTCACGCCTAATGTCCATCAGCCAGAGAAAGTGTCTCCAGGGCGTCCCCGAGCCGGGCCCTTGGTCCCGGGCCTTCCTCTGGTCCCTGGCCTCTCCCCTCCTGGGACTTACTGTGGAAATTGCCCCGGGCACGTATAGGGATGATGCAGCAATTCCCTTAAAACAGTGATGAGAGGGTGTATCTCCAATAAATTGAGGATATGCCTAATCAGTATCACATGTGGAATGTTGTCCGGTCACCTGTGTTCCAGTAAATGTTACGCTCTGTCATTTCTGACACCAGGTCATCTGGTGGTGGAGAGAGGGGTAGTGGCGGGGAGGCCCAGGGAGAAGAGGGTTGCACCTGCCACAGGTGTGGTAAATAATCCGGGAGGGGCCTCACCTCAGCACCCCCAACACGGCAAGGGGGCAGGCACTCCGAACTCATGGGATGTCTCTGGTCCCAGCCAGGCGCCCTGAACCTGGGACCCTCGGACAACCGCACGTAGGGACAGAGCGTCAGCCAGCGGAGCCCTAGACTCCCAACTTCACATTCTCGCTCTTGTCTCTTAATAGCTCCCCATCAGCCTGTCTTGCAATTAGGGGAGACAAGGGCCTTAGAGTGAGGTTCAGGGGACGGGATAGGTGGCTCAGGGGTGGGGCTGAGAACCGGGACCCCTAGATGACCCATAGCTGACAGCTACTAACCCCGATGCCCAGGCCAGGGCACCTGCCTGGCCTCAACCAGCACCCCCAAAGTCGGATTCGCTTCCCGGGGCCCCAGGCCCATGTGGGCCCTGCTTTCCCTCCTGGTCTTCCTGAGCAGGACCCTGGGGGCCTTTCTTTCAGGTCACTCAGCCCCTCCCCAGGACCCCTCCTCAAGGACCACTCCGGTGTGTGGGGGTCCCCTCCCAACTTCCCAGCCTCGGTTCCCACTTGATTTCTTTGCCTTTCCTCTTGGCCCATCTGGGAGGGGCCTATACTGAGAGCAACTTGCCTGAAGGACACTTGGGATCAGCTTATTCCTCTGACTCCAATTCAATCAGAACATCCCCATTCCCCGAGTCCCCATTCTGAAGATGATGTGATGTAACCCTGCTGAGCTCGGGGACCCCGACTCAGGAGCCTCTGTAGGGCCATCACCACAGACAGTGATCTGCTGCAGATGAATTCTGGATCACGTGACTTCCTCCCACGCTTACCCTCCAGAGGCTGCTATTACCTCCAGAATAGGACCCACACTCTGCCAGGACCTCTGAGGCCACGCGTGGCCCTGACCACTGGGTCGGCTCTGGTGCTCCAACCGCCTGAATTTCTCCCTCCAGCTGCTCAGATCCTTCTAGCCTCAGCCCCTCCCTCTCCCCGAGCGCTGCCCTGGGGCTGCCCAGAAGCTGAGCTTGCAGACTGGATGAGCCACTCCTCCGGCAGGTTCAGCACTGGCCCGGATGTGCCCTGCCCGCCAGGACCTGCTCAGGCCTGGGGCGTGGGGAGGCCCTTTTGACATCAGTCCCACGTGTCCATGCTCCAGGCAGCCCGGAGCAAGGTGGGGCCTGGACGTGAATGTCTGCTCTGCGAGTATAGAGAAAGGAGCAGGACTGAACACGGCATTGAAAAATGTGAATGAGATTTTGAAAAACACGTTTTTAATTTAAGAAGCTAACACGCAATACGTTCATTGTAGAATATTTGGAAAGGATACAAACGTAGAAAGAAGAGTCACCTGGAGACACGCAACAACTATAATCATGATTTATGTCAGCGTCATCTTTGTTTCATGTTGGAAGTAGTATATACCAGGGTGCCAAAAAATGTATACACATTTAAAGGGATCTTCCTATGGATTACATAAATACTGGTGGTAACCATATATGTTGAGTATTGCAATTTAATACAGTTTTTTCCTTTCTTAAAATGTGTTTTTTGGGCACCCTCTGTGTCTGTGCATGCACACTTCATCTTATTTCTTATGTTGTCGCTGAGCGTTATTATAGCAAGAGACTCCTCAATCACTTTTGGTGAATAGCACTTCGGAGCCCCCTTTTCCTGTGTTAGCACATTTAAGTCCCCCCCCCCCCAGTATGTTATTATTACACATAATGCTGTGATGAACACATTAAGCAAAACCCTTGTTTTAGGAGACCAGCTTAGGTTCTACTAAACACAGTCTCGATGCTGCGCCGAGTGGAATTTGCTTCATGTCGTCGCACCGCTTGCTTTTCAAGAGGGTTGTAGTAGCTGATCGGCCTGTTTCACTGCGCTCGTGCTTTCAATTTTCTGCTAAACGGATAAACCAAATACAGAGCATTGTGTCAGCTCAGATTTTAAAATGACCAGGGTGGGTAAACACTCTTTTTCTTTACCTGTTTAACCTTTTCATCTTTTTTTACAGTGATCTTTTTGTGCCATTTGCTTAATTATCTGCTAATGTCCTAGAGTTCTCCTTGTCGATTTATTTAACAAATATACAAATTCTGTTTTTGCAGGGTTAGGAGAATGTTAAAGTCAGTCGTGATGCCAAAGAATATTGAGAATCCACTTGGTTTCCTTGGGTAAGTATCTGTAAGGAATAAAACCCTGCAACCCTCTGAGAAAATTCTACATGTGGCTGAATCCATGCTGGGCATGGGGACAGATGGGATTTTTTTAAAAAAAGCCATCTTTTAAGATGACCCCAAAACCTACAGTGAAACTCCTAGAGTCTGGGTCGCTTGAGTATAAAATGGGAAAATAAAAATAAAATAAGGTAAAAAGGGACCCTGTGTGCACCCTGATCCCTGTCCCGGAATGGCTTCACTTCCAGAGGGGGACAGAGGGCATAGCCACAGGCGAATGACCGTGCTGGGCTCTGCCAGCACATACACTCAAAAGCTGCTGAAGGAGATCACTGCTTCCAAGAGCCGCTGGCATGGAAGGAAACGATGTCGTTGGAGTATCTCCAGGTGGGAATGGTGTGTGAGCAGCTGAACTATCAATAGACGGGTACTTGACAATGAAATAGAGAAGATCGTTCTTTCCACTGCCGTGTGTTTGATTAACTAACCGTCTGTCAATTCCGGTTCTGTGGTCTTCATGGTTCTTGGACTCCCGCGGCCTGGGGGTCCCCTGGGAGAGCATCTTGTAGGTCTTTCTGCTTTGAGGTGAGGGGTGTCTCAGTAGGAAACTCTTTTGGAAAGCAGATTGCACACATTGTCTTTTAGTATCTGGTTCTTACAAAATAAAAGGAAAGATCTATGTATTTCGATTTAGATATTTGAAATGCTTGGGAACATAATTTCAACAATAACGATCAATACTCTAAAAGTAGTCCAGACGAGTTTCTGTCCTATAGCAATTGTTTTAATTTTTACTTCAATAAGATTTTTAGAGATGATCAATGATTATTTATAGGTAGTAATTAGAATATTGTAGAGCTCTAAGTACACAGCAAGTCTATAATTAGTAAAGCCCTCATGGCAGTCCTCACTGAATTTTTGTCTTTGACACATTGGGAATTTCTGGGTAAAGAAATGTAATTTTCCTAGAGACCAACTTCTCTTTTGCCAGTTTTCGAGTATTTGTCCTTCACATATGTCCACCTATAAAGGAAGTTTATTCTGTTGATACTCTAGTGACCAGCAAGGCTTAGACATTTGCTCCACAAATACAACTCACTGGCAGACCACCTTTCCAGACATGATGGTTCCCCCTTGGGGATACAATCCTAATTGAGTGGGACAGGGACACTAGGGACACCAGAGGCAAAGGCTGGAAAGTGTCCATATAAACCGGGCATCAGGCCACTTGGAGGAAGTACAAGCTGACTTTGAACATTTGTTGCTAAGAATAAAACAGGGACCCCTAGAATTGACACTAAAAATGCTCCAGGTCATGTCCTAACCCCCTATCCTAAGTGACAGAGATATGAACTGTAGTGGAGTGACCGGCGCATTTCCCATGACAAGAGGCTGGCGAAGAGAATTACCTCAGTAGGGGACAATGGAAGCATACCGGGAAGGTAGGTCCGTGAAGAACTCTAGAAGCCTGAAGGCTGCAGAAAAACGATCTTGAACATGGGAAACCTCAGTGATGGTGGTTCCTTATCCTTACTCAGGGAAATTACTGGAGACCAAGCGTTAAATAACCAAAATGAATGAAGACACATTTCATAGGTCTCAGCGTCAAGTACTAAATATAAGTGCAAGCACAGAGCTAACTGATGGTTTTAAGGAAAAGGATATATTTCATAGAGAATACGTGCCATGGTGACATAGACTATCACAACTAACAGTCACTGGGGGTGGGGGAGAGGAAGAGAGTATGTGGGCAATAAAATAAGCCCCCCGATTGCCTTTTAGGTATGAACTGGGAGTAAAAGAATGTGACTTCAAATTAGATCTTGTGTCAGAGAAGGTTTGTATTAATTTTCAATGCTCATAGTAAGGAACCGATAGAGTCAAAGAGGAGGGACTAAGGCATTAGACGAGTATAAAGACATTAATGTAAGTGTAACCATTAACCAGACCATAGCTACAAGGAGTTGAAAATATCAAAATGTACAGAAACGTGAGAGAGCACCGACAAGTGAAAGACTATGTAACTATTTCTACATGTCTTTAAAAATATACCAGAATTAGTGTCAAACTTATCAATTGGTTCAGCAATGTTACATGGCCTCAATAACCTATTAAAACAAAAACATTTTAATATTTCTGTATATTGCTGTGAAGTGATTGCCTCCAAATATTACTAAATGCAAACAGTAAAGTGGAAAAAGTTGCATGTCACATGCTACGTTTATCTAGGAAATAGGCTTATGACTATAGATGCATATTTGCTCTTATTAAAAAGAAACAATTGAAAAGATAAGCTCCGAGGGTAAAAATGTAGCAGTGAAGACAGGGAGAGAACCCACCTTCTTTGATACATCTGACTTTTGAATCATACTAATATTACATAAATATAAAGCCAATTAAATCAAAAAAGAAAAATCAAGAAACCCTAAAAGTAGAAATTAAAATGAAATGAACTGTATACCAGGCAGCAATGTAGTCATACAGGAACAATCATTTAAAGTCATTTAAAACACAAATACTCAGTGGTATGTCCCTTGACGATCATTCCCTAAGGATAAAATGAACCAAAAATAATATTAAGCAGTTTTCAATAACTGCACTCCTAGTAATAGTGATACCATTCATTCTAAACTTATATAATAGGATAAAGCAAATAAGAGATAATGTGAACATAACTAGAAAGACAGTTTTTCAGCGTTAGACAAACAGGGCACAAGCACTGATGCAAACTGGGAGGTGTGGTGTGGCTACCCTATGCGAGGAGTGGCACCCGCACCCACAGTTTGACTTGGATATAGGGACTGATGTGTCCCCACCCAGAGGGCATGGAAAGGACTCTGACTCACATGGTTGAGGTCTCCAGGGTGCAAGGCAGGGGGTTGGAAAGCGGACTGATGAGGGTCTCCTGGTGGCGGTGGGCGGGGGAGCAGCTGGGGAGGTCGTTGGGGCGGGGCCTTGCTGGTTCCAAGGTGGAGCACTAGGCTTTCTTATCAGCACCTCCAGATGTGTGGCAGAATGGGGGGACAGTGGGGGCGAGGCTCAAAAGCTGTCAGCAAACTCAACAATAGAGTCTGACTCCTTGCTACATTAAGAAAATTTTGGGTTGGAAATGTCAGTATGGATTCATGGTATATTGACTCTTTTAAAAATGAAAAGAAAAGACATATTTCCTGATATGTTCATCAAAAAGTCCTTGAACTTGACCCAAAAGACCTTGAACTTACCCGATAGTAATGAGTGTCCTTACCTCTCGGATTCTGGTCTCTTGATACCATTTCTCACTAACAGTTTCCCTACAGAAATGGGAGCAGGAACTGTGCTGCAGGACCTCAGAACACCTATTTGGTCATACCCCAAAGCAAGGACTGTTAGGGTCACAGCTAAAGGACCCAGGGGCCCCTGGAAAGATGTCCCCTCTGTGCAAAGTGGGGAGATTTTGACCTTCAGTAAAAATAATAACTACAGGGAACTGAAACGCGTGACGTAAATTTAAATCCCTCAAGTGCACAATGATCCCTTAAAAAGAGAAGGACAGCGACTCCTTGAACACCTTTGGCCCTGCAAAGCCACCAGCCCCTCCGGCAACGGGAGGAGGATGGAGCTTGCTTCCGTCTGCATTCCTGTGTGAACCGCGCCCCAGTGCCGCCCGCACTGCTGATCTCGGAAAGTTTCTCTTCCCCGACGCACCAGAAATGAACCCCGATTTCGGGGGCGGGGGTGCAGGGAGCGGCGCTCTCCCTGCAGGGAAGGGGCAGAGGCTGGAGACTGGGGCTGTAGAGAAAGATGATTTGTGAGGCACGGTACTGGGTGTGTGGGGGTGCTGTGGGCAGGCAGGGAGCGGGGTGTGAGGGCTGCCGTGGGCCCTGAGCCACGTCCCGGGGAGACTGCAGGACTGGCAGGACACAGCCACTGGGGGGAAAGCCTGTCCTCCTAGGTGTTTACGTCCATGGAAGAGATCCTGTTAAAATAAGGGTGAAATGAGGACATTCTCAGATAAGCAAAAACAGAAGTGACTAGAACTGATGCCTAACACACCACGGCAATGCTAGGGATGCCGCTGCACGCCCACCGGGAGGGTTAAAACGGAGAAGACGGGGACAGCAGATGTTGGGGAGCAGGTGGGCGGGTGGGGCTCCCCCATGCTGCTCGTGGGGACGTCAGTGGTGCGACCTCGCCGCACAAGTCTTAGGCAGTTCCTTACAAAGTTAAACGTGTGTCTTTCCCGTCCACAGTTCCACTCGGAGACGTTTGCCGGAGAAACGGAAGCACACTGCCACCAAAAGGCTGGCACAAGCAGCGACAGTCGTGATCCCCAGGACCTCAGAACAACCCAGGCACCTCCCGACGGGGCGTCTCCTCACGGGGCACGCTACCTAGTCCGTTTAAAGGGTTACAGTCACCTGCAGAGGAGCCGGAGGGCGCGGAGGGCTGGCACGTGCAACGCTGTAGCTGACGCTCAAGAACAGGAGCATCTGCGCAGGGGTCAGGCGCCGACGCGTCCGTCCGAGTGCTGGTGTGCGTTCACGTGGATTCTAGAACAGGAGAAGCCGCTCTGGCGTCACAGAGCCAGAGCAGTGGTTTCCTGCCGCCTGGGTGGGGGGAAGGACTTGGCGGGGGCAGCTGGACGGAGGTTTCGGGGTGGCAGAAGCCGTTCATATTTCCATGGACGTGTCGGAAAAATCAGCTGTTAACCCTTCCGCAAGGCAGCTGGACAAACTGGGGCACTGGCTAAATATGTGTGACATTAAGGAAATATTGTTGGTGTGATAATGGCATTAGTGTGACAACGACAGCGTTATGTTAAAAAGTCCTGTTAGGGGGGTTCCCTGGTGGCATAGTGGCAGGGCTTCAGCACGCATCACTGCTGTGGCCTGGGCTCGATTCCCAGCCAGGGAGCCACCAAAAACACTGGGCTTTGCTCCAAAACGACCCGGTGGAGGTGACAGGCACCTGTGAAAGTATCCGGGGGGATACACGACACCCGGTGGCCACAAACATCAGCAGTTAAAGCTGGCTGATGAGTGCTTAGGGTCCCTTCTGTCACCACTCCTGCCACCTCTGTAGAGCTTTAAACTTTGCCTTGAGAGAAGGTTTAAGAAATTGTTTTCGACCGTCCGAACACAGGAAGCCTCTCCGGGGTGGGACCAGTCCCCGGGCGGGTGGAGCAGCGGGTGGCAGAGAGACACCTGCCACAGGTCCACGCGGGACCGCTGTGTGAGTGGCCGGGGGAGGCCCACCCACTTGTTGACCAGGTCACTCCCGGTCCTCCCGGCTGTAACTAGTGCTCGGGTCCATGGCCTGGACATGCCCCCCGCTTCCCAGTGCCGCAGTCCCACTATGTCCCCAGCCGGCCCCCCCAGCCATCAGGTCACACCGTAGCCAACGGGCTTCCGTTAAAAAGTCTGTAGTGTAACCACGGCCAGCATTTCCAGTGGAAGTCCAGCTTCTGGCCTCCCTCAGGAGCAAAGAAATCGGGACGCCTTGGTCCGCCCCGGCCCGCACCAGCCGCGGGAGCCCCGGGGCCGGGTTGCCGGCGGGGGCCCGAGGCGCCCGCGTCCCCAGCCCCGCCCACGTCCCTGCGGACCCCAAGCACGATGGCTGGGCCCGCAGCGCCATCTGGTGACCAGGCCGGGCCACCGCGCCCTTCCGGGAGGAACGCCCGCTCCGTGGGTTTGACCGCAGAAGGTCAGCGCAGGTGCAGAAACAGAGCAGGGCCCCTGGCCTTGCTGACGACCGGGGTCGTACCATGTGACATTAGGAGGACAGGTCGGTGTTTCCACCTAGCGTTCGAGCCTGAGGTCACTGCGCGTTGCGGACGAGGGGTGAGCCGAGGGGTCTGAGAGAGTGCTGCCTGCGCCAACCCTGGGCCCTGCTGTCCCTGCTGTCCCCCAGGCAGCCTGCACCGTGTCCAGGAAGGACCTGGGCCCCTGAGGGTCATGTCTGCTCGGAGTCCTGGACTCACCCATCCACCCCAAACCAAACCTGACTCCAATACTGCTGGACACCTATTGGGGCGGGGGCGGGGCATAAACCGTTATCGAAGGGAAAGCTGTGAGTGAAGGGAAGGGCAAGTCGCCCCCAGATATTATGGGAGAAATGTCCTTCAATTGTCTCATGAAACTCTTGGACCAATATTGCCATGTGGGAGCTAATCCTTCTGATTAACTCACTACTGCTGCAATAACAATAATAGTTGATTATTTGAAGACTTTCATCTTTTATCATAAATGTATTGACCGGTAATCTTCAGACGCATCTGCCCACTCGGCCCGTCTGTGCCCCGTGCATTTATTCGGTGTCCACTCCACGGCAGGCAGGGTGTGAAAGCACGCGGCCTGCAGGGGAGAAATGCCCACGGGCCTTCCGAACGGCTGTGACGCCGCTCCAGCGGGACCTGAGTGCTGTTTGGAGCGACAGAACGCGCGCCATCCGGAAGCAGGCCTCAGTCGTCAGCCTTGGCCGTGACTGCTCCGGAGACGCGGCTGACGCTGGGATACGGACGGGAACGGCCTCTGTTTTGGGGAAGTGCTACTTCCAGGCTGCTGGACACGTTTCTCAGGGACATTCTGGAGGAAGATTGGCCTGAGAGGGATGTGCGGGAAGTTCGGATCTGTTTTCATGAGCTCGCTGAAGGGTGAGCGCTAGCTACCACATTCCGGGGGCCCGCCCCCATGTCCGGTACCCCGCGGGGCACCACGGGTTTCTCTCACGCAGGGCCAGGACCAGGGGCAGTGCTGGCTCTCGGGCTGAACCTCCACTTGCACGACCCTGAGAGTGAGCGCCCCTTCAATTTTGCACCCCTGGTGCCTCTCTCATCTGGCCCTGGTTCTTGAGGAAACCAGAGCACAGAGAGGTTAATAATGCTTCTAGGATCACACAGCTCAGATGTTTCCAAAGGAACGTCTGAACCCTGTGGCTTTGTCTACTCTTAACACCTAAGCTCCGTGTTTTTTTTTTCTTTTCTTGTGGTCCCCAGAGCATTTAATTTTGTTTTAAGGCCAAGTACCCCTTTTCCTCAGATATCTGGACTCTTGGTAGCTTACCTGATGACAGAGCTGCAGAGAGGGGCACTGGGGCCTGCTTAGGAGCCTCAATGACCTGAGCTGTGAGTCTCTGTTTGGACTGTGAATGTGGGCTGGGACCAGGTGCCATGGCCAAATGGCCACCTTAGGGCCAAGCACCCGACCTGAGAGGTGAAGGCTCCTGCAGCCAGCACGGACCAGCCTTGGTCTGCAGGACTCACCTCCCGGGCACCTACCGATGACGGAAGCTTTGTTTCCCATTGTGACTTCATGCAAATGACAGTGAAAATCGCAGCAATGCCTCCCAACTGCTGGGAACCAGGATGACAGTCCCCCTTCGTGGGGAAAAATTCTCTCTCCCTTTCACATGTGGGAAGTTGAGACTCAGAGAAGGGATGGCTTGGCCCACATTTGCTGCAGGGCAGGTACATGCCAGTCTTTCTGTGACTGCATTGCTCCCTACACCCCCATTGTGGCCGCTGTGTGTGAAAGCGCCACCGTCTGCCTGCATTTCTAAGTGAAGGGGCAGTGGCCGCCTAGCCTGCTCTCTGTGGTTAGGACAGTGCACAACAGAGGCCTTTCCAAGAGACGCAGAAAGCCCCGATGTACATGTGACAACAGCTGCACTGCCAGCAAGTAAGGACGTGATTGAGACGACAGCAGAGCCCCCCGCAGCAGCCTCGGGGGGTCACCGGGCCCACCTGCCTCGGAACAGACTCCGGCCGGACAGAGCAGGAAGCTTGCTGTGTCACTCACAGGACACGGACACCCAGAAACTGAGAACGACATCACACTTGACGCTTGGCACTCAAAATAACCATATTATTAACGTTTTGAAAATATTATTTTTTCATTTGCAATATCCACTTGCAATCGAATATTCATTCCACTTAGGAATGAGGACCAGGCTTATTTCTAAAATGTCACAGGAGTGACAAGCATCTTTTTTCTCACGATCTGCATCATCTCCATGGATCTTCTTTTGGCAGGAAATGGGGCTTCTGCACTCAGCAGCGCGTTTCAGAGGCTGGGGGGCAGGCCTGGAGGGGTGTGGACCTCTCTTCACCTCTTAGCACTGTAGTAATAACCATCGTCAGACAGTAGTTATAACACTGACGTGGGGGGTTATTTTGAGAATTATATGAGATAAAATGTGGGAAATGGCTGTTACAGGCTGAATTATGACCCCCCCCCCTTTTATGTTGAAATTCTAACCCCCAAGACCTCAGAATGTGACTGTATTTGGAAATAAGTCCCTGAAGAGGTAAATTAAATTAAGATGAGGTCATTAGGGTGGTTCCTAATCCAGTGTGACTGGTGTCCTTGTAAAAAGAAAAAGAAGAGATTAGGACACAGGCACACAGAGAGAGAAGACCAAGTGAGGAGCTGGGGTGGAGGCTCCACACGGCCCGGAGAACAGCCTCCCTCAGGAGGAGCCAACCCTGCGACACCTTGATCTTGGACTTCTAGCCTCCAGAACTGCAGGAAAAGCAACGTGTGTTGTCTGCCCAGCTTGTGTACCTGTAACGGCCGCCCCGGCAGACGAACACAACGGCCCTCCAAGCCCGGGGCATGGTAGACCCTCAGGAATTCCCAACATCTGTGTTCTCGTCCTCTTTTGGGAGGCACCAGAGTCTCTTAATTTATGACCTTCTCGAGGTCAGGCATTGTGTCATGCTCATTTTGGCATCAACAATTTGGTGGCTTGGGCTGCCTTATTCCAGACCACACGTCACCTGGACCCCGGGGACAAGTCCGTAGGAAGTCTGCATAAGGGTCTCACTTTCAAAGCTCCCACATACCCCTCCCAGTCTGGGAGCCCCTCTCCTGGTTTCAGAGCCTCAGTGCACCCGTGGCTCCTCCAGGGAATAAGAGAGCCCAGGTAACCGCCGACTCGTGGCAAGGGGCCTGGAAGCGGCCCTCCGCTCGGCCGGGACACATGTCCAGTAACTCTCCGCGTGAGGGACGGGAGCCCTGGAAGGCCGGTTCCAGGCAGCGGACGGCAATTACAACAGCGCCCCCTCCTGGTGGGTCATGTCTTGGCATGGACACCCCACGTACTGGACTCCGCACCCCAAACGATCTCCACTTCCTTACATGTAATATTTTAGAAATTAACATTTTTAAGTTTAATTCTTTAAAAATAAGGGCAGGACAAAGGGACACACAAACGAAATTTCTAACCGTGGAGACGTGTGGAAAACAAGTCGGCGGCTATCGTTCCACTGAATAGAGTTGGAAGTTCACCTGCTTCAGAGTTAGAGGACCTGGGACGGCTCACCTTTCTGCCCTTGGTTTTTGTGACCCTGAAAGGAAAGGCGTGATCAGTGTTTCTTCCTATCCTCTGTGGGCCACTTACCAGCTTGGCAGGTCCCTCGCCTGGACAGGGAAATCATAGTGGTGGGTCCCTCGTGGACTCGTTATGAGGATTAAATGAGCTAATACATATAAGGCATTTAGAAGCGAGATGCTCACATAGTAAGAGCCCAACAAAGAGTATTACTATTGATATACTTGAACTTGTTATAACTGATCAGTTGTCTCTATGCAGACTAAATCCTCCCAGTTACTGAATAAATTATTAATTGACCTTTATGCCTATGTGCAAAAGGTACCATGGAGGATATAGAGCACGTGGTTTCCGACTCAGGCAATTTAGCATTTAGTTTGGGAGGCGAGAGCTAGATGCAAAGGGACTGCGCAGGCTTTTTATAGTTCCGTGGTGGAGTGGCAGCTGCTTCAGCCATGTTCTGGTAGGTTCCATGGGGAGTAGGTGGGGCTTGGAGAGGAGGAGGCTGCTGGGGAGCAGGGACAGGTGGGGGATGGGGTGTGGGAGGGGTGTGTCGGGGGAGGAAGGTCTGGGTTTCTTAAAACTCAGGGTACATGCTCAGTGGGAAGGAACTACTCTGTCATGCTGTCTGAGACCCCATACATTCGGACGCCAGGGGCCAGCTGAAGGACGGAGCTGATGAGGACACTGAGAAGGACAGGATTCAAGCTGACACGTGTTTCATCGTGTGGCCTGGGCTGCTGGCATCTCATTTCACCGCCCACAGCCCCAGGTTCCAGGGGACATCTGGTGACCAACACTGAAGGCAGCTCCAGGGTTTTAGGGGAGGGGAAATGCCCCTCTTAGATTGCTGTTTTTCCATAATTGATAAGAAAACATTCTTCATACTCGAGAGCAATGATTACTTTTATTAAGTTAAAAGCTTGGAATGTGGAGTAATTAAATAAGGGATTCTTCTTCCAAATGTGTACAAACTTTTGAGTCTGGCACAGAAAGTCTACTGAAAACTCCAGACTATTTTGAGAAGCTGAGCCAGTAGCAGTAATAAAGACCACTCACAACAGCTTCAGGAGAGCTCAGTGATTTAACAAGCAACGTATATGGTATTTTGATAAGAAAACACAATTTCTGAAACAAGAATGTGCAGTGTGATCCCATTTTATGAAAAAAAAATAGACAGGAAAAATACAACCTATATAGACACTAAACTATCTGGAAGAATATAGCCTATTGCATTTTTTTTCTTCTTTTGAATTATTTTTAGTTCTTTTAGTGAATATTCATCTGGTAACAAGAAGCAACCAAATAAAAACATTGCTACTTCATTTTAACTCTTGGTGGAAATACACACTCTGTATATAAAACAGTCTCGCCAAAATAATCAAACCTGAGTATTGACAAATAAATGCTTTCGAGTCCACTACCAATTTCCATGAAATACAGAGGATGGAGAAGCTTCTAAAGGGGACCCCAAAGGGACACAAGCAGCAAATTCAAACTGAGGGACACTCTATGGGACAAGACCTGGCTCCTTCAAAAGAAAAAATAAGTCAGGTAGAGACAGAGATAGTGATAGGACGGGAGAGAGGAGAGAGTGGGGGTGCAGAGACAGAGTCTGAACCCGGGAAAGAGGGGTGGAACTTAGAAATGAAAAGAAGTTTAAAGAACGTACCAGCCAGTTACAATATGTGAAACTTATTTGCATCTGGACGTAAACTGTAAAAAAACCCCAACATCCAGAACATTCACAGGACTGTTGGAATGTGGAAATCTGGCTGGTTATCTACTAACATTAAGAAATTCTTGTTCGTGTTTTTTTAGGTATGATGATAATATTTCTTAGGTTAAAAAGACTGACTTTTGCAAGATAGATCCTAAATACCTGCAGATGCAATGATGGGCCGGCCGGGGTTTGCTCCATCGGAAGGTGGAAAAGGGGAAGAGAGGAGGGTAGGGACCCCAAGGGTCAGGCTGGCCCATGAATTGCTGAGTCCCCAAGCTCTGGGGACCCCGGGGGTTCATGCACTGCCTTCCTCTGTGGACCTTTCCTGTAATGAAGAAGTTTGAAGGAAGTGGCCACTGCTTTTCTGGAACAACTCGGACCAGCTCCCGGACTAGCGGTCCCTACACCCCACCTTTCTCCAGAGGACCCTCCAGCGCCCCCCACACCCCACCTTTCCTGCTTCCGTTTCTTTTCCTCTTCATCTTGGTTGTCTGGAGTCGGCCCAGGCCCAGGCCCCTGGAAGCCAGCCTCCTTGGCAAGGTGCTTCGAGGTCTTTCCATTTATCTCTTGACAACCTGGAGACCGGAGCTTTCTGTGGCGAAGGTCTCATCCTCCGGGACCATGTCACGCAGTCACCGCCACTGGCGGCGGGCAGCGCAGCGCCACCTTTGCAGGTACCTTGCCCATGAAACCTAACTTATTAGCCTTTAATACAATTTTAAAACAATTATTGGGCTAACCGGATGCAAATTAAACAAAATGAACCCATAAATATATGTGTTTTCCACATTAGTAATTGGATTTTTTGATGATCTTTGGCGTGACAGTGATAAGCGGCCTCTCATAACGGTCTAATTAGACAATATGTAAACTTTGGCACTCGGTTCTGTCCTAGTGGCTTTTTCAAATGATGTTTGTAAAATTTGCAATTTCATATTACAGATTAAAAATTAAAAACTGCAGGAGGCTAACATTAAAATGAGAATTCATTTCAGGGAAAGCCCTGTAGACAAAATTCACCCTAATAGAATTGTGCATTAGGGGCTGCAAATCACGATGTATAGTTACACAGGGGAGGGCTTGTCAAAACCAGTATTGTTGCTCTGTAGTTCTATTCACAGTATTAAACCCATCAGCAAAGCCACTTTGGGGAAAATGTGAACATTATCAAAGAACAGTAAATTAGCAAGAAATTAAAGCATATACCCTTGCATTTCCAAAACAAAAGATCCCTTCATTAAAAACCTTTCATCAGTGGTTTAATATTCATAGCAGTAATTTGCATAACTAAATCAGTTTTCACTGATGAGAGACGGACGACCAAAGTTTTTTTTCACTAATTTCTTTTTTGAATGAGCTCTCTAGTTTTTTGATTAAAATTTCACACCAGTAGTTGAACAGAACTGAATACGCGGGCTGAGCCGTATTTGCAAGTGTCGTCTTTTAGAGCCCCCCTGAAATGCTGCTTCTCAGGAAGCGGGGTGTTCTTCCAACAGCCTTGTTTACTTTGACCGCACGTACTTTTCTCTCCTTGAAGTCCTGGCCTGGGGTGCCAAAGCTGGCTGGGGGCCGCAGAAGCACACTGAGGGCCATGAACTTGCTTTCTGTTCATTTTGAACCTGAAGGGAGCCGCTGTGTAAAGGAGCCACCACGCTGACCTACTAATTAGGCAGTCGTCACTTGCAGTGTCCTGTGGAAGAGCACTCGTCTTCTATAGAAAATGGGGTTTCCCTGGCGAAAAGCAGGGGGGAGGCGTGCTGTTTACACCCCGGAGACGGCCGCAGGGGCGTCTGTGGGTGCAGTGGGAGCCGTCTGCTCAGGCCTCCAGGGTTCCCTGAGTTCCTAATGGGAGCCCGGGGCTGCCGCGTTTTGTCATGACCGCGAGGGACAACCAAGTGACGATGACGTGCAGTGCTGGCGTGCTTTTGCCCCGCCACCACCACCCGTTGGTCCAGCACTTTAATCCGAGTGAAGAACAAGCTCACAGCCTGTGTTCAGAGCGAGATAGTGCATGGCTGGTTTCTTCTCATTTTCAACCTGAAGGGCTCAGAGGTAAACCAGAGTGCATTTTGGGGGGGCTGGGGGGAGGTAGTCACACGACTAATCAGTGGTGGGTGATTTCCAGACTTTTGGAAGAAGTGTAACCGAAAATCGCAGAGGCTCACCGAGCAGAGAGCGTGGCAGCTCACTTGAAAGCTGGACTCCGGGACGACGAGCTGTCCTTGTGCCGGGAGCCAGGTCTCTGTCCTGGGCAGCCCCGAGTCATTGCCCAGACAGTGGCTAAAGAGTGTTAACTCCCAGAGTTGTGAACTCCGTCTAAAACCACCTTCTCCCCACATTAATTCCGCGCCTACTGCTCATGGGGTTTCTGGGGAGTCTCATGTTTTGATAACCAAGAAACTCAACCACTGACATTAAAACGAGGACCTTAGGGACACGTCTGTAAAAGGCATTTATGATGTGTCTCCTTATATGCCTTTTGTCCACTCTGTGTATTCATGGGGACCTAATGCACCCCCAGTCCTGTGCTTTTACTCCAGGCAGACCCCAACACCAGGGCTCTGTGCTGTGGATGAGCTAGGTGACTTAGAACGCGATTCTGGTGGGGCAGGTGTGTGCGCACCGGGTCAGCGAGTGTGACTCTTACGCCGGTGAGGTTGTTGAGACCAGGCAAAGGTCAGGTTAAGCTTTTTTCTCATCAAATTATCAAGTCAGTACATGGACCTGTTAGCCTCACAGCGCCTCAATCTAAACACTTTTGAAACTAGGGGAAGACGTCCCATTTCAGAAGAACTTGACTCAAATGCTTTTTCCCTTCCATAGGCCTGATCTCGCGTTGCTCGTTTCTCCCCGACAGGCATTATGCCCTGGTCCCCGGGGCTGTACTCAGCGGCCTCCCCAGCCCTGGAATGTGAGGTCCGCACAACAGAGGGGCCAACGAGGGGAAAGGCGGGGCAGAGGCGCTGCTGAGTGGCTGATGGAGAGGAGGAGAGACGAGCAGGTGTGGGTGGGGAGGGGCAGTGTGTCCTCGGAGAGCGAGGGAGGGTAGCGCGGGGGTGACTCTGGCCTCCCTTCCATGGGACTGGGTCTTGGACAAGCCTGTGTGGCCTCAGAGTGTCTCCCTCTTGCCCTCTCGGCAGAGTGGTGAGGACCAGCGGGGGGATGAGGAGGGAGGCGTTTAGAACACCGTGGGGTCTATACCACGTGTTCCTGCTTTATCTCCATCTAGGTCCTGATGTCATGGTCTTACGTGAGGGTTCTAGGTGGCCATGCCTCTTCTATAGAATGAACAGCCAAACGCTTTGATACGTGCAAGGGTATTAAATAGGATTGTCCAGTGACATGCAGGACAGAGAGGGCTGTGATATAAATAAAAAACAGAGCACAGGGAGGACATTCAGGATGTACCTTCGAAGGCCAGATGGGGTTTGAACCTTGGTGACCCTGGCTTGGCTGACACTGGGCGCTGGGGCTGGCGGGCAGTCGCTCACTCAGCCCCCGAACGCTGGTGCACCCCTGCAGACCTCACACTGGCGTTTGGAGTCAGAGTCGTAGAACAGCATTGGGCACTGAGTGCCACTTCCTATGCCGAGCCCCACTTTCTGTGCCCCCGTTCAGTGCCATCTGGGAGGGGGACACTGGTCCAACCTGTGGCCCAAACCCACACCACATTGCTTTTCCACATTGGAAGGAACCCTCGGATCGCAGCACCATGGGCGTCTGGCGTTTCTCATCTCTGACACCCTGCCAGCTCAGACAGGATTTCATAATTAAAAATGTAAAAATGTTAATTACCTGAAGATACTTCCTGATGGGTAGCACTGATCAGGAGGGAAATTGATGGTATTAAAAGAAGGAAAATTATTAGATTTAGCAATATTCATGGGAAATGGATCTCATAAGAGCTCTGTGTGTGGTCACGATGTTTGGTACCGTTCCCTGGGTTGCGCTGTCTGTAGGATAGAATGCGCCGAACTATGAGACCCTGACGAAGAGAGTTGGTCAGAAAGAAGAGTGTATCTCCTGGCCAGCGAGACACTTGGAGGCACAAGAATGGGTCAGGGACAAGCAGAGGAAGAGGCCAGGCAGCTTCGATGTTCCGAGGTGGAGCCGGGGGCCGAGATTCTGCTGAACATCTGGGCTGGCGTCCCGTGGCGGACGGGCTGAGCTGCGTGAGCATGGGACCGGGGGGGCCTCGGCGTTGGTCTCGCTGGTGTGGACCCAGCCCCACAGAGCTGCTTTGTCTGCCCTGGGGGTGCCCTGACTGCCTGACTGCTCCTGCGAAGGGACAAGGAGTAAACAATTCAGGCTTAGGCAGAGTCAGACCTTCTGACTCACTATGCAACCCAAAGGCATTTGGGCACAATTCATACTCGAAGAGCACGGCTGTGTTGCAACCGAACTTTATGTATGGACCCTGAGGTTTGAACTTCATACAGTTCTTGTGTATGATGAAGCATCTTCTTGTTGTTTCCAGTCATTTAAAGATGCTCGTGGCCCGACGTGGGCCGCGGAGCGTAGTTCGTCGGTGCCTGCTCTGTATCTCAGGTGGTTCATTGGCGAATTGCTTACTTGGATCCGTCGTGGGTGTTTTAAACTCCCGCAGTTGGACTTGCTATCATATTTGGACAAAACCACAGCATGACTGAGAAGGCAAGAATTGAGGGGGTTCCAGGTGATAGTTCAGGTTGGAGCGTCATTCAAGCCTTTCCCTGAACTACCGGGGCCGCATCGCACGCTGAGCAGACGGGAGCTGACGTGGAGGCTCGTGCCGTCGCTGACGCGTGCGTTTAGTCGCTGAGCAGATGGACAGTTGTGGGACAGTCCTCCCACTTACTCACTTCCGGCGGCTGTGTTTAAGAGTGCTCCTTTCCCTCCTATCGGTCCCAGGTATCATACCTTCCTTCGGTTATTATCAACTTTACTGAGAGCTCACACTTTCCGAGCGTGCTGCGTTTTGCTGGCCGAGCTCGGAGTGACATGCTTCCTGCGCACTGACGCACTTAGTTGCCTGTGGCCGGCAGACTACTGCTCTCCCCAAGTTGCTCACACCCTCATCCCCGAAAACTGGAAATACGTCACCTTCTGAAGACAGAAAGAGGGACGCTGCAGAAGTGATTAACGATTTTGAGAAAGAAAGGTGACCCTGGATCGTTTCATTGGACCTGGTGTTAACACGAGGGTTCTTAAAGGGTGTGTGTGGGGGTGCATCTCAGGCAAGGCCTGAGGCAGCCCAGACGAGGCCTTGCAGCTGGCTTTGACGACAAGGGAAGGGGGCCCGCAATGCAGGCACCTTTAGAAGCTTGAAAAGACAGGGAGCAGATTGTCCCCTGGACCTCCAGAAGAAACACAGCCCTGCTGGTGCCTTGATTTGAACCCAGTGAGGCGGATTTTGGACTTCTGACCTCCAGAACTGTAAGATGATAGATAGATCTGCATGGTCATAAGCCACTGAGTTTGTGGTAGCTTGTTACTGCAGCCACAGGAAATGGATACATTCACACCCGACTTTCTGGTGGAGTCCTGGTTTGATCTGCATTTTATAGAGGAAACTGAGTTTCTTTAGTGCAGTTAACTAATGGGCCTAACTTAAGGCAAGAATCTGTGTAATGTGAACCATATCTAACAAGGTCAAAGCTGCATTGTGCTTTTCTGAAATCTCTCATCAAGTAGACTTCAGACTGTTTTCTCCTGAGAGGTCACAAAATGTCACTTTGTCATTCAACTGCATTCCTTCCATTTTATCTTTTCACATGCTTACTGGCCCTTGGGTTCCTCTTCTGCTCATACTCATTCTTACTGATCTATTGGAGTTTTTTATATGTTGAGCTTAAAGTCATTGTCAGGCATGTTATGAATATAAGTTTTCCTGCTTTTGTTTTTTATTTTTGTTTAAAGTGTGTTTTTCTATATACAATTTTTTTAATTTCTTAATTTTTATGGCAATACCTTTTCCTTTATGATTTCCATCTTGGAATTATACTTAGAAAAGACACTCTCCACTCTGAGGTTATAGAAATATGTTTTCTTTTAGTAACTTAAAGATGTATTTTTACATTTCAAATTTTAAGTCCTGTAGAATTTATGTGGTGCAGGGCAATAGCTAGGGGTTGTAGGAATGTAAGTCTTTTCTTCCAAATAAGGGCATAACCTTCCTACTTAGGAACCTCAGTGCAGGTCCCTATCCTCTCTCTGGACTCACCCTGTTTACACAGAGGTCACAAGGCCTGCTTTGGAATGTCTTTCTCTCCTCTCCCTTGCACCTTCCCCCTCCTGAAATGTCATAAAAGTATAAGATAGCCAATCAGGTAAGGTTAAGAGTATGAGGCCTGAAACCCTAGCCAACAGGGTAAGACACTGTTAATTAAGCTTATGTTAGGTATAAAAAGGTGTGTGACCCGCCCCCCCCCCCCCCCGCATACACACACACTCGAGGTGCTTGCAGCTTTTCTCTGAGCCTGCAACTGAGCACCCTTCTGCAGAAGTAAAAATTGCCTTGCCGAGATATTTAAATCTCCGAGTACTTATTTGTAGCACCTGAGTTTCATTTCCAAAAGGATATATATTCATTTTTTTTCCTTTACCTTCTCTGAATTCCCAGGAGTTTTCTGTGTTGTTATCTACACCTCTGGCCTTCCCTGCCCCAGGACATCCCCCAATATGCAGTAAGGCCAACATCAAGAGTGGGGGATCTAATGTGCTAGTCCTGCTGTCTTATTTTGTATTTCCAGTTTAAGACTAGCTTGTATTTATGTTTCTTTGTGTTGTTCTTTGTTGTTTCATTTTAATATATATTTTGTTTTAAATTTTCTTATCCTATTTTTATTTTTTCTATAATGATCAGATTTCCTTTGTTAATGAAAAAAGGATTTTGGTAATTTAGAAGCTGTACATGTTTATTTTCTAGGCAGCTAGTGGTTACTCTTTCTCTCTCTCTCTTTAGGTATATATGTAAAATTTGTTTCTGTTTTATAAAATTAAAAAAATAAGCTTCATTGGTTTGATTGATTACTATGAATGTGACATATGACTATAAAATTATAAAAAATATCTAAAAATGTAAAGATGAAGTGAAAATCACTATCACTCATCATTGTGTCACCCAGAGAGAACTACTATTAGCAGTTTGTGGTGTGATTTAAAGACTGTCTGGATGTCTATCTGGGTAACTCTATTTATGCTGCACGGTAGTGATTTTCATTTGTTTATTAATAAATACCCCAATGTCTTTCCATGCAAATAAATTAAACTAACTCTTCATTCTTAAAAATGATATACTATTCTATCATATTTTTAAATCTATAATCCTATTATTGAATATTGAGTTTCTATCTTTTGCTATTATAAATAATACTGTAATGAACATCCTGGTTCCTTTATTTATTTACTGTTTGCAGTTGTTTGGTCAAAGGTATTGATATTGTAATGACTTGTGTCCAATTATCACCTCAAGAGGCTGTACCATTTTGTATTCCCATCAGTAATATAAAAGCATTTTGTTTTTCCTACACCCTCATGAATGCTGGGCTTGATTAGCTAGTCCTTTAGGCCTTTGTAAGGTTGGTTGTTAATAATGGTATCTCATTATTTTCATTTATCTTTAATTGATTAGGAAGATTGAACATCTTTTTGTACACTTATCATCCATTTGTATCTTTAACATTTGAATCTGTCTCTGGTGTGAGGTGGGGCTGCAGGGCCTTCCAACGTTCAAGTTCCCTTTAGGAGACTCAGCAAACCTCTTTTGGATAAATACATGCATGCATTGCAGCTTGTTGTTTTCTTTGGTGTTGCATACTCACATCTGAGATGAGCTGAACAGCAAGTGTGACCTTTAAATAAGTTTACTCCTTCTCTTCTTTTGCTACTCTCAGGTTCAGTTCTCCCCACTTGTCCCCGGTGCCCACCCACCTGAAAATCAAGAGAGGAGCTCCTCAAAATTCTGGGAGCTCGGCCTTGATTGGAGACTTGCACAATAGCCGGGGTATCTGGGGTTTTGGAATGAAATTTCTTCTTCTGACTACAACAGATTCGCGTCTAATCAAAACCCTTAATTAAAAAAAAATCTCAGGTACTTAATTTGATTTGCTTATTTGCATAATATCGGAGGACAAAGGAAATCTGCTCCACAGCCGGCATTTCTGCTGCAGGCCCGGGTCCGGCCCCTTGTGACCTGCCCCATAATTGGGGCTGGCCTTGCGGGAGACTGGGGCCTCCCTCCTGTCTGGGCATTTCAGCTGCTGGGAGGGTGGGTGGGGCTGATCCATGTGTAGGAAGGTTCTGGAAATGCCTTTGTAGGGCAAAGGCTTTTGTTCCACATTTCAAAGGGTTTAAAAATGGCAAATTCTCTGAAAGGGAACGCCTTTTGCCTACATCGCGCTGCAGTGTAGATGGACTGCGATGTTGGGAGCTTTAGGGAATTAGCCTGAGGGGGCGATGGCAGAGTGAGAATGACACAGAGTGTCCCCGGAGGCACGCTGCCTTCCCAATGTCTGCATCAGCCTCAGCTGACATCTGCTGCTTACGTTGGTCCATCTACCTGCCTCACTGGCGTGCCCTGTTAGCGTCTAGGGACAAACGTTGACAGCAAATTTGTCCTAAGGACCCACTGTGAAAATTGAGAGGCATGAAAAGTTCCATTTACACAGTATTGACATTAAGCACCTGAGAGCTGAGCCTTAAGTCCCACCCACAGGGTGTACCTGCAGGCTCTGGTGTCAGGTCAGACAGCCGGGCAATGTGTGTGGTGGCCAGCAGGGGGAGGCCCTGAGTCTTGAGGAGAGTCAGACAAGCCACCAGCTTTCAGCAAGGAGCAGAGAAAGGGGCGCCTCAGGACAAACTTCTGTGCTGAGAAAGGCAGCCTTAGGGATCTGCACAGCTATTTATGCTGCACATTAAATGCTGTTCAGAAAAAGGTAAAATTGGGCCATCAAAACTTTGAACAAATATTTGTGTCCACTTTATTATTAAAAAAATGGCACTCGATAAGAGTATTTCCCCTCCTCAAATGGTCTAAGTGATTGCTTAGAAGAGTTCCATTTTATGTCTTTTAATTTTGAATTATTCTCTTATCTGTAATAAAGCACCAGCCAAGCACAGAATTAGCATTCTGGAAGGAAGGGCTTAATGAGCTGAAGCATTCTTTCTGGGGTAGGGAGAGTGTCTTACCTTCCTTAAGTGTGTTAGGAAGAATTTGTAAGGAGAGAGGCAGAATGTTTGGTACAGCTAAATGGAAAAAAATAGGTTGGTCTCTTCTCTTTTCCCATGTGCATAATAAGCCAGTTTGGGTGGCAACACCTAACTGCACAGTAAGTTCAACAGGAAGCACTACATATGGAACTTCGGCTCCTCATTTCAGATACGCTGAGTTCTTTTATGAACAAGAGTTAAGGTAAAGCATAGCCTTCTTTTCCCGGGTACGTTTCTGGCATCAGATGCTTGACAATATATCATCAGCTGCAGCAGGCGACTTTGGAAATAGCTGACTATTAGCAACTTAATTGCCCTTGAATATACAGTGCACACCAGTGCGAGTGCTTACGGAGAGGACTGCCAACAGACAGTGAAATTAGAAAAAACGGCCTCTTGGGTTACATCTGTATCAAAGTTTTAAAGAAGAAATAAAAGAAGATGTGGCTGTTAATGGAAGTTTTAGCAGGAGTTGAACAACTGTTTGTTACTTCACTTTTGGCACCTATTAGGATTTTGGCTCTGTGTTAAAGGATACTTAATATCTTGTATATGGATAAGCAGGCACGCCGAGCATCATTATCCAAGTTCTGACTTGAATTATAGAGGTAAGAAAGACCTTTTTCTGTTGTTATTTAAAGTTTTTTTAATTAAAAATATATTTAACTTACAATATTATGTTAGTTTCGGGGAAACACCATAGTTATTCAACATTTATATACCTAAAGAAGTGATCACCATAAGTGCAGCAACCATCTGACACTGTACCACGCTATCATCGTGTTATTGACTATATTCCCCATGCTGTACATTACATCTCCATGACTTATTTGTTTTATAGCTAGAAATTTGGAGCTTTTATTCCCCTTCACCATTGCCCCCTTCTTAAATTTTTCAATTATACTTGACATTTAATATTATTTTATATGAATTTCAGGTGTATAGCATAGTGGTTAGACATTTAAGTAGTTTAAGCAGTGATCCCCCTGACCCCATACCCAGTGGGTCAGCAGGGTGGAGCCGCAAAGCTCACCAGACCAATCAGATCCAGCTTTGGCTGTGTGGGGGCGGGCACAACACTGGAAAGATAGCGCCCCCTGTCGGCTGCCCGGGAGGAGACCCCACACAGGGGACATGGCGACTGTCCTGCAGCCTTCACAGCGAAGCCACACACCTCAGTCCGCCTCCCGCCTGCCACTCACGCCCCCGCGTCACCTTCGCTCCGCCGGAGCCCAGGGTGAGTGCCCGCGAGCGCCTGAATCGCTCCGCCGGAGCCCAGGGTGGGTGCCCGCGAGCGCGTGAATCTACGTGCGGGTTCTTTAAGAGGACGCGCGGGTTTTCCTCAGCCGCTGTCCCCCCGGACGGGTCGAAGCACCCGGCTTTCACAGCCAGACGTCGTGGGGCACCTCGGTCCGGAGCGAGCGGCGCTGGCTGGGGGGGCCTGGTGTGGGTCTGGGGCCCCGCGCTCCTTCCGGGGGACCCCCCAGCCCCCACCGCTCCTGAACCTCGGCCGTGCACGCGGCGTGGGCGCCCCTCCTCCTGGTCTCCACGTGGCTGTAGAGCGTCCGCTCACCGGACCGCGGGCGCGCTGCGGGTTGGCCGCTCTGTGACGGGCCGGGAGCATCACGTGCTCCGGCCGGGAGCGGGCGCGTGCCCACGCCGCCATCTTGGATCTCCCAGAAAGAGCTGTGAAGTATACATTTAATAGTAATGGGCTCATAACAAAGCATATTCATGAGATGCGTTTTATTAAGTTCTGAGAATTATATCCGGGATTCAAAGGACATGCAGCAAGACCTCGATTACATAGCGAGTTGGATTTTGAAACCCCCCTATCCAGAGCAGCCAAAGTCAGGAACTTGGACGGCGCGGGGTATGAGGTCCCTACACACCCCGAGTTGCCCCCAGGTAGATAGCTTGTCTACAGTGGCAGTGTCTCCAGGGGTGAGCAAATAGACCATTTTTTTTTTTTTTGACATAAGACTCTAAACAGGTTAATGAGTTTAATGTTGTGACCTAGGCTCTTAAATGGTGCTGGTCTTGAGTAGTTATGGGTGCTAACACAAACGATTCTTGTGAGTTCTGATTATCAGAAACGCAGAAAATGGTAACAAAAAGGAAGAGCGTGTTGAGCAACAGTTGACCTGGAGATGAGCAACAGTTGAATTTACCATTCGTTTTCTGGAAAGACATCCTTGTTCTATTTCGACTTAGGGGTGTGTGTGTGTGTGTGTGTGTGTGTGTGGAGTTCTTCAAATTAACTTACAATGAAATTGCCTTTTTGGTGTGTATAGTTCGTGAATGCTAACATTAGATGGGCTCCTGTCGCCGTCACCACAATCAGGACTCCGAGCAGCTCCTGCTGTCCCTTGGCGGGAGCATGCTCTTGCCCCCTCACCCCTGGCAGGCGCAGACCTGCTGTCCACCAGGGTGGCTTTATCCCTTGGAGGATGGCAAAGCAGCATATGGCTTTTTGAGACCCGCTTCTTTCACTGAGCACAGTGCCTTTGAGTCATCCAGGATGTTGTGTCCACCGAGCATTTGTTCCTGAAATTTCTGGGGTCTGCTCCATGGGGAACGCAGGCCAGTTTGTTCTCCATTCATTAGTTGGAGGACTTCTGGGTTGGTTGCAGTTTTTGGTGACTATGAATAGATCTATTGCAGACGCTCACACGAGAGGGGACCCAAGAAAACTGGAATTCCCTCCTGGAGGACGGGCCCATGCAGTGCAGGCTTCCCCCCTGGTGAATGTTCTAGGAACCCATCTGCATCCTTGCACCAGCTGGCGTTGCGCAAGGAGGCTGTGCTTGGCTTGGGTGAATGTGTTTTTGGAGAGTCAATGCATTTGCCCACAAACAGTGTGCGGCCTGACAACACACCTGCCCACACCGTGCTGAGTGTTCAGCAGTTTTTTACCAAAAAAACAGCATGACCCTGTGCCCTACCTTCCCTATTCACCCGATCTTGCCCCAAGCAACATTTTTTCCTGGAAGAAAATAAGTCCTCAAAGGGAAACATTTTGGCGATGTGGAAGAGGTGAAATAAAAAATGGCAGAAGCACTGAAGGGCATCAAAATCAACAAGTTCAAAAGCTGTTTTGAGTCGTGGCAAAAGCATCTCCATAGCTGTAGTGCATCCAATGGAGAGAACTTGGAAGGCGACTGAAGTTTAAACATGTAAGCATAAATACATAATTTCTTATCAATAAATTCCAGGGTTTTTTTGGTCCACATATGGATATGTGTATGTGTGTATCACAAATGTTACATTTTAACAATTTTAAAGTGACATCAGTGGCATGAAGTCTTATATATTCACGTTGTTGTGCAACCACCACCACCACCATCTCCAGACGTTTTCCATCTTCCCCCACCCAAACTCCCCGCCCTTTAGGCACTGACTCCTCACTCCCCTCCCCCCAGCCCGTGGTGTTCACCGTTCTTTCTGTCTCTGTGAATCTGACTACTGTAAGTACTTCCTGTGAGTGCATGTACAGTGTTTGTTCTTCTGTGTTGGCTTACTTCACTGAGCATGTGTCGAATTTCATCCACGTTGTAGCGTGTGTCACGGTATCCTTTCTCTTTTGTGACTGAAGAGTAGTTCACGGTTTGCGTATCCATCCGCTGTTGATGGGCATTTGGGTTGTTTCTCTTCTAACTCATTTGGTATCAAAATATTCTCTGAGTCTCCTCTCAGCACGTGGGTAAGTGGCAGGAAGTGCCTCTGTGGCCTTTACGCTGTTAGAAGATCTCAGGTCTGACTCATTGGAGCGCTCGCCTTGCTGGTGCGCCTCCCTGGCTCTGTGACACGGAATTGTAATTATCTGTCAGGGATGGCGGGGCCATATTGGAACCTCCTGGGAACCTTTTCAAGTGTTACTTCTTCCTCCTCCTTCCAAGTTGCTTTAGTGTCAGGAGTGGGTCATACGTCTCAGTTGTGTTGGGTGGAATTTGTGTTTGACTCAGTGACATTTCTGCAGTTGGTTCCTTACATTAACCCTTGGAGGTATGACGAAAGAGCACTATCCTGGCGGGACATAGGCAGCCTTGCCATTCTTCACTTTTCCATATTTACTCTCTGGGCCTTCGTTAGTTTTCTCAAAACTTTATTTTGAGGGCGCTCTACCAACTTTCTCTCATGTAGTTCCATTTGGATTCGTCTGTTTCTTCAGAATGGAATTTACGTGGGTGTTTTTGAGTCGTGCTGGATGATCCAGGAAAAAGGTCAGAGATACCTCATCTTTTTGCAGGGGGTGGGAAAAACAGGATTTTGAGAGCTATAGATAGGGGTGGTGGGCATTTCAGTTTGTGAGGACAGAATTATCAAAGGCTCAGAATGTGGAGGTACAGAATTAAGCCAGAAAAAGAGGTAAGTAGAGAAGGAGAGAAAAACTACTCTATGCTCTGGAATTTGTTAGTTTTCTTTATGGCTTCACTGTCTGCCCTCACCACCTCAAACTCAGCCGTAGGTGGAAGTCCCTCCCAGCAGCCTCAGCCGAGCCTTTCTCTAGCTTTTGTCACACCTCTGGGACAGCCCTCAGTTTTACACAGGAACTGAGCATTTCCTTTTGTTTGCTTGAGCTGGACTGGACCATCCCCTGCTTCCTGGAAAGCCCATGAGGTCCTCAGGGCTTATCCTCCTGGTTTCTGCGGATTCTATCCAAGTTTGAAAAGAAACAGTTCTTAACTGACCGATGGACAAAAGCACTGGAGAGTAATTTGAGACATACAGCTGTTGAAAATGACCTTGCAGATGAGTATTTAATGAAACAAAATAAATGCATTTCATGGAAAACTCAACTCTATCAAGTGATACAGAAGATTTAATTTCTGTAACCTTCCATTTATCTGCAGTATTCGTGTGTGGAAAATGCTGGACCGAGTCTTTACCAAAGTATTACTAGCTGTTACCTCTGAGGGAAGTTCTGGGTGATTTTATTTTATATTTTGGGTCTTTTTTTCCTAAATTATCTGTGCACTCTCTCCTCCTTCATAATGGACTACGTTTCACGACTTTTTCCATGTCTGTCGTGGAGCAGAGGGCTCGCCCTCTGCCGGTGTTTGTTGAATGAATAAATGAGTGAGTCATGCAGTGATGGTGAAAAAAGATTAGTCAGGGTTTACAAATCTCCGCGGGGTCTGCAGTGAGTAAGACAACCGGAAAGGCTTGGACAGCTTTTAAAATGGCACATAAAAACAAACGGGTTGTAACTGTTACAAGGGTGGAAAGATCGCCAGGCCCCTTCTAGTCCTTGGGGTACCGCTCTGGCTGGACAGATGAGCCCCCTCCAAACTCCTCCTTGTAACCCCCCTTTCCCGTAAGTCTCGGGCAGGTAACCTGAGCTCATTTTTAACTCAGATTTATTTTACTTCAAGTTGTCCTTTTTAGAGCTAATTTAGCAACACACATGCCCTTTCTCAAGATTTTTATCAGGTGGCGGTGAACTTTTAACAGGCGTAATGGGGAGCACTTCCCCGGCGGGAAGGGGGGCGGGGGCGCGCTGACCCCGGCGGGGCCTTTCATCTGCGGCCGAGGTTTTATGGAAAGCACCTGGCTGCCAGCTCTATCTTGATGGAGAGCAGCGTCTGTGCTCCTGAGAAAAAGCGGGGCGCTGTTTCCAGTCCCGGGAGACACTCGGGGTGCCGCGGGGGGCGGCGGACGGCCTGCCGGCTCCTGCCCTGTTTGGGGAACGGGGAGGTGGTCAATGTCCCCGTCTCCGTCCTGCCCCCTTGTCACGGCGACGGCGTGGGGTGCTGCCGGGGGAGCGTGTGCGCTTTGCCCCTGCGAGGGCTTTATGGGGTTCACACCTGAACTCCAGGTGGACCCGGGCGGACGTGAGGCCGCGTCTGACGCAAAGATACAACCGAGGCCCAGGCTGTTGAAAGAGCGTTTGCAAACGGGACGCGCTCGGAGGACAAGGACCCTCTTCGGACGTTGCAGCGTCCTGCCTGTCATTTAGGAAGGTCACTCTGGCTGAGGGTGGGATGGGGGAAGGGTGCCCCGGAAGAGGAGGGCAGAAGAGAAGCTGATAAAATGCCTGGTAGTGTTGGCTGGAAGGAAGGTAGGGAGGTGAGGGTGTGTGGGGTGCAGTGAGCCAGGTGCCCCTGCTTCTCTTGCATGCAGGTGGTCGCTCGCTCACCTTGACTGTATGTTTTTCAACTTCTTAGCTTATTGTGTTTGCACAATGTAAATAACTACATGTTTATTGTGGAATACAGAATGTAGACAAAAGAATAAAGAAATTCCACCATTCAGTGATAATCACTATTGATAGTTTGGTATATACAAAATGTAGGTTGATATTACTGCATATTTATATTTAATCTATACATGTATATATTTTATGTGTACACACATGCCGCATATAACACATACCTATCCATACACATGTTTTTGAGACCGACCCAACTCCAGAGTCATACCTGTATGCATGAATACATGATGTGCATATGGTATATGTGGTGTGTTTGTGTACCATGAAGTATATGTCTGTATGATTGAGTTTTGTTTTATAAAGATAAGGGTTATAGTTTATACACACATACAAGCATAAAACACATTAGCTATATTTTTAGCTATTTGTCTTTATCCTAAAAATAAGGTCAAAGATCAGCTCACTTACTGTTTCTCTTCAGTGTTATTTTAATGGCTGCACAGTAGTTCTGTTTCCCTCCCTCCTCTCCCTCCCTCCCTCCTATCCCTGTGACTCCCTCCCATAATTACTTTAAGAAACTACTTATTACTGACCATTTAGGTTTTTGTGCTCCCATAAGCAACCCTGCAATGAACATCCTTATTCAGTAGTTAAATCTGTGTATTTTCTTGGCTCAGGTTTGGTTCATAAATAGAATCAAGTTAGATCAGATTTCTTTTCTCCTTGGGGGTAAATTCTCAGAAGCAGAATCAGTGAGTCAGAAGATGGGAAAAATTTTGAGGCATTGGTTGTTCCTGTTGCCAGATTGCTCTTTTAAAGGGGTTACTGGTGGCATTTTCACCACAATGAATGACGTTTTTCCAGTTATTACGAATTTCCAAGTCTTTGCCGAACTTCCTCTCCTGGATTACGAGGGGGGAGCACAGTTTTCCGTATGGTAATCGGCTAGTTGTATTCTTTTGTGACTTCCTGTTCATGTCTTGTGTCCATTTTTCCATTAGGATGTTTTCCTTCATTGACTTTTTTTTTTTAAGGATTTGTTCTAATTAAGACTTTTTCGATGCTAGAGACAGAAACAGGCTTGAGTCAGGACAGCAAGCACAGGAGCTTGTGAGGAAGCAGTGACGATATTGGGGAGACCAGGAGGGTAGGACCCCAGCTTCAGGTTGCGTTTCACCTGTCCCTGGGAATGGAGTGTCGGAACCCAGCAAGTCGCTGCTCTCTTAGAGGACACGGGGCCCCACTTCCTTGTGACTAGCTTGGTGCTGCTCCCCTCTCTTGCCCCAAATGGACTTCTTTGCCTTTTCATCTTGCTGGTGACCCAACATGACGACCAGCCAAATGTCCCCACTCTGTAACCTTCCAGCTCGAGTTTCCTCCAAATTCTGTCTTTAAAGACAGAATCTGACCAGCGCAGCTCTGCCCTGAGCCCAGAGCTGCAGTGGGAGCCTGCTGATGGCTTGGCTGTCTTGATGTGACATGTGCATCCTTAGTTCCATCGATCCCTTCCAGGTCTGCAGGTGGGGTGGGTTCCTTAGATGGGCACAGGGGCAGGGCAGGTGATGAAGCACCAATGCTAGAAACCTCAGACTTTCCTTTGTCACCCAGCTTGTGCACCTTTCCCTCTGGGATGGGTGCATTTTTCTAGCAGTTCATTTCTCAGCGTTGTTTCTTGAGTGGGGTCACTTGTCTTCATCCCCACTGATGAATTAGTCTTAATTCAGTTCTTCGTTACTTCTTGGTTAGATGACTGCTTCTTAATTGTCCCTCATCACAGCCCTTCCCACCCTCTCTATCCTGTGGGCAGAGCAGTCTACTCCAAGTGCAAACCTGGCGAGGATGCTCTCTGTTTTCAGTCTTCGAGTAGCTCCGGGTAACCTTCCGGATCAAGTCCTGCCATTCTGTGCCGAGGCTAGTAAACTACTCTGCGGGGTGGCTCTGAGCTAGAAATAGGGAATCTCATGTACAGCCTGGTGTCGGCAGTTAATAATACTCTAGCAAGTACTTGAAAAGAGCTAAGAGAGCACATCTTCAATGTTCTCACCACAAAAACAAAATGGTAATTGTGCGACCTGAAGGAGTTAGCTGACACCGACATTTCACAGCCTGTCAGTGACCAGAGCGACATGCCGTACATCTTAACCCGACACAGTCTGTGACGTGGGGTAAGAAGAGGTCTGCTCTGTACTATCCCTGTGACTTCTTTTAGGAAAAATAAAACTGTTCTAAATAAAAAATTATAACATAAAATTTTGTTTTAAAAAGCGCCTTTCATCAATCCTGTCGTTTCTTTCTCCTCTTAGACCTGTGGGGTGACAGCCTCCTGCAGGTGGAGAGATTGAGCAGAGAGGAGTGACGTGCTTTGCTCGAGGTCCCAAGGGAAGTAGGTGGCTGAGCAGGATCGACGCAGCGCAAGCACGACAGCCAGGCTCTGGCACTTCCCCTCAAACTCAATTGCTCCCTAAATATTTGGGGGGAGTGAGAAGTGAGGAGGCAGGCTCGTTTCTGGACGACAGTCCATCACCCCCAGCGCTGCCTGGGAAGTGGCTGCTCTGGCCCCGAGCGCCCACAGAAACCTACGGGGACTCCCCGTGGCAGGAGCAGGGGAACTGCTGTTTGAAACCCTGAAAACATACGCCCCAGGAAACTGGAGTGCGAAAAGGCGGAAATGAAGCTCTTTTCCTCCCCAGATTAATATGAAACAATGAGCAGCTTAATTGAACTTTAGGTTTAACAGTTTCTCCAGTTGCCATAGTTACCCAGAAGCGGCATTTAAAAATACGTTCTGTGTGACCTTGTTCCTTTCGGTTGATGGATGTGAAGACGGGCGCAGGCCGTTCGCCTCCAGGACTGGCCACCAGAGGGCGCGCGGTGGCCTTCCCCGCACTCAGCCTAGAAGTGACCGCAGACGCTTTTCCACTTGACTTAGAAGGGGGCGGGGGGCGGGGGGGGGGGAAGGGAGACGCGGCGGGAGCGGGGGAGGGGGGCGAGCCCACGAGACCCGCTAAGTCTTTGCCCTTCCTCTTCCAGAGCAAATCACTTCCTCTGATTTTACTTCCGAAGCCACAGGGAGGATGCCCACCACAGGCCAGGCCACACTGAGGGTGGCAGGGTCCCTCCAGGGTCCCCATGTCCATTCTAGCGGCCATGGAGTGTTAAGGGGCGGATGTGGGGCCGCAGTAGGAGCTCTGGGTGTGGGCTTCATTCTGCCACTTCCCGGGAAGGAAGGGGAGAAAGAGAGTCTGGGAATCTTCTGTGCCTCAGTTTCCTCATTTGTAAGGGCGGGGGATGGTGGTGCTATGCCACTTTTCTGTGATGGGCATTTAAACAGGTAATTTTCACATTTCTACCAAAGGAGTAAGACCTGTTACACTGAGTGACTTTATATCCTGAGACTTCCTAAAATAAAATGTTTTCCTGTGATCGTCCTGTGCCTGGGTTCCTGGTTCAGTTCAAGAGAGTAGGAATGCTTCCTCGTGTTACTCGGTGGCTTGCTCCTTGGCTACCTCCCCGCAGGTCTGATGGGGATCCCATCACTCACCCCAGGACTCCTCGAGTCTCCAACTTGTGAGATGTGGACACCAGAGGGCGCTGCTCATCTGCAGCGGTCCCACCTGCTCAGCGGGGCGCCCACTGGCCTGCAGTTCCTCGTGGGAACAGCCTTGGAGCAGGAGCAAAACCAATCGTGAACCTGCACCTGGAGAAGCCAGCTGGCGCCATGGCCAGTGACCTTGGGAAAATGGAATTCTCCCCTTCCTTCTCCCAGTTCTGCTGATCCCAACTGACTGCTGACTGGCGTGCTGTGGCCAGGGCAGCCTTGGGGAGGAGGCTGGTGTGTGGCCAGGCTTTGTTTGTGGCTGCAGGCCCTGGGATCCCACCATCCCATCATGTGAGATGGTCCATCTCCCAGGCCTGCGGGGGCCATGGACCCTCAACAGGAACACATTGTCCCCATTCCAGAACATTCTCTATCCCCCATTCCCTCATGGTCAGGGAGGCAAGTGATTCGTGGCCTGGAGGAGGGAGATGACAAGGAGACAAATACCCAATCTTGAGAACGGCCCTGAGTAATGTTTCTCTCAATAAGTGACCAAAGCCTGGGTAGTTAGATGTTGCTAGAAGCTTTATATTTCCATGCTTAATAATATTTATATCAATATCAATATTCAGTATTAATACATGTGGTATGTGTAGGTGCTAAAAAGCATCAGATAACACATTTCATTCACGTGGTAAATGCATAGAAACCTCAGTGTGTTTTGACTGGAAGTGTGTATTACTGGACAGTTCCGTTTCAGAGGCTTCACTGTCCTGTAAGACTTATTGAGCTTCATGCTACAGCGCACGTGCAAGTCCCGAGGAATGACACTGGGCGGGGTGACTTTGCCTTCCACAGACCCATCTACAGCCAGGGCTCCTCTCTGTTTATTAGGGAGACGCAGTGGTTATTAGCTCTGTGTGATGCAGCTGTGCACGAACGGCTCGGTAATACCACTGGAGAGGAAGAGGGTGGCTAGTTGGAAAAGTCAGCTTGCGCTTAGTTTTTCCCATTATTCCAAAGGTGGCCACATGTTTCACCAAGGACCGGGCGCATGGGGGTCCGTTAATTCATCTGTGGTTCCAGAGAGGGCCACTAGGTGGCGAGGGAGAGGCTGCCAGGAAGCCCAGAGGTGCCTGAGAGGGAGGGCAGGTGGACCTTAGCCTGGGGAAGGCTTCCTCTCCAGGGGTCGATGGCTTGGTTGGGTCTGGAAGTAATTTCGCACAGAGTGATGAGGCTGCCCCTCAGAGGACAGGCATCTCAGAGGAACTGTCTTCACAGCCCCCACCTAGTCTGCCCCAGCGCTCACTGCCAGCGCCTCCATGGGGTGCAGGACTGTCTGGAGCCCAAAGGGCATTCTTTTGGGGCTGTGGTTTGCACACAAAGGTGGAACTTATAAACAACTTGAGGGGGTGTGGGATAGTAACAAAATAATGAAAGAGGGTGCCTTCAAGCCAGAGATCTGTGGGTTGCATTGTCTCCTGTCCCCCAAAAGGTATGTGGAAGTCCTAACCCCGGTAACCTCAGAATGTGACCTTACTTGGAAATAGGGTCATTGCAGATTTAATTAGTTACAGTGAGGTCACGCTGGGGTGGGGCAGATCCCTAATCCTTTTAAGAAGGCAGTCATGGGAAGGCGTGGGGACGCAGGAAGGTGGCCAAGATTGGAGTGACACGGCCACAAGCCTGGAGCCACCAAAAGCTGGAAGAGTCAGGAAGGACCCTCCCCTGGCACTTTCAGGGACAAAGCCTAGCCCTGCGGACCTCCAGAACTGCAGGACAATAAATGCTTTTTTTAAAACATACGTAAGGTTTATCCTTTTATTTATTTCTTTCTTTTTTGGTATGTGGGTAGCTCCCTGGCCAGGAAGCGAACCCAGGCCGCAGCGCCGACAGCGCCAGCGCCGAAGCCCCAAGCCACTGTGCCATCAGGGAACTCCCAATAAATGCTTTTTGAGGACAACGAGTGTGCAGCCTCCGTGACAGCAGCTGCAGGAACACTGATGCAAGTGCTCAGGAAACCCAACGCGAGAGGAGCCTTCCGCTGCGAAAGAGTCGGTGTTTCGCTGCGGAGACGCGAGGTTCCTCCGCGCTGGGGCAAGTCTGGCCGCCTCTCTGTGCCAGGAGTAGGAAGAGGAGGACTTGGGATCCCTGCCCTGGATGGGAGGGTGCCGTGATTGGCCCAACGGGGCGGGCGGAGGGGTAGGACCGGCGCTGCGCTGTGCCGTGGGAGGCTGCTGGGTGCGCCTGGGGCCTTCCCTCCACTCTTGGTTCTGAGTCATTTCCTCCAAGCCCGGATGGAGTGGACCGGTGGGAGAGCAGAAAGATGCATTTTGATCTTTTTAAATTCAGCTCCGAACTTGGGAGCCGGGAGCCTTCTGCGCGAACGCCGCTGTCACCAGTGCTGCCCAAGCGTACACATGCACAGCTGCTTCCTGAAGACTGTCTTGGAGAACAGTGCCCTTGGTCTGCCCCCGGTGCCGTCATCAGGTCCTGCTGTGCTGGAGCAGAGGACGAGGAAAGGACATGTATGCGGAGTGCTCACCACTGCCTGGAGTGAGGTCCTCTCTACCTCACAGGACCCCAGAGTGGCCCTGGCCACAACGCTCCGGCCGAGGTGATAACTGAACAGAGGTGCTGGGGCCTGGCCTTCTCCGGAGGCAGCGTCTCCGAAACAGCACCCTTCTGTTGGAAACATGGGACAGGCGTGGTGCCCGGGCTTGTCCCTGGACCGTGTCCTCCTCTGGGGGACTCAAGATCAGGCGGTGGTCAGACAGTGGGAGAAGCTGACTGCCCAGGGTAGAGAGAAGGTGATCACGTCCCCTCGCCCCCTCAGTCCCCGCGCCCCTCTCACCACACCCTGCGGAGATTGTAGCGCGCAGGCACCCGCACCCCCACCCCTCTCGTAGGAGCCTGTGCTGGGTCCCTCTGCCGCCTTCTGATCCAGGATGCAGATTGTCCCCCTCCAGCCATCCCCCAGGCAGGCAGGCGGGCGACATTCTCTTAGAAGATAAAGCCAGGTAGCCGGGGTGTGCGTCCTCCGGTCCTCAGCATGGGGAGCCACTGGGAGCCGGCTTTGTGTCACTTCCCGCAAGGAGGGAGGGGCGGTGGGAGTCACGGTGGCAGAGGACAGGGCCATCTGCTGCCCCAGGCCCCTCCCCAAGTCACAGCATAATTACCGACGTGGCGGTGTAGCTGTCAGCTTCCGGCAATCAGTGAGGGCGCGCTCTCTATTCACTCAGCTTCCGTTCTTGAAAGATGGCCTCAGACAAAAAGAGCCTGTCTGGGTGCTGTGCTTGAATTCATTTTCACCTTCTTTTCTCCTTCGGAGACCCTGGTGTATCGTCACTTTGTTTACCACAAATTAAACCGGGCTGATTGTTTACCACACCGCCGGCCCCTGTGCATTGGTGGCACGCGCCGTTTTTTTCAATTATCACAACCCGGGATTCACTTGCAAGAGGCCCTAATCTGCATGAGAATTATACAATTAACTTTTGATTAACCACCTAGTTCCTTTCAAAACCACAGTGTATAGGATACTCTGCATTTAAATAATTTTCCTTAAATTGGGAGCAGGCCTTTCATTAAGCTGGTGAGTTTGACTAAACAACAACATTTGGCGATAATCAGGGTCAAACAATAGGCAAGGCGGCAGGGCTAGAATGTCATCTTTAAATATAACAGTCGAGATAAAGGCCCCCAGATTGCGCCTTATCAAAACACAAAAAAATCAAAGCGCTCTCTTGTCCGCGGCGCGCGCGGAGGCCCCGACGCGGGGCGGCCATTGTCTGGGCCGCGACTGCAGCAGGATTTGCATTCAGGGGGCCCGGCTAACACACATTGCATCACGTAGGGGACTTATCTCCACGTCTGACAATAATTATCAGGAAGAATGTGCTCAGAATGACTTTTTTTGTGATCCTCATGCCTCCCCAACACAAGGCAGGGCAGATAACAGCATGGGGAGAAAGGGAGCGTCTCGGAGCGCTCTCCCCAGAGCGGGGTCTTCGATTAAATCCGCGCCGCCACTCCGGTGCCGCGGACAAGCGGGAAGAAAGCCCCCGAGCCTTCCGCGGAGGGCGATAATAGGCCCGAACACAGCCCTCACCCGACGATAAGATCCATTGTCCCAGCAAACAAAGGCGGCCGAATCGAACTCCACCGGAAGAATATCTATGAGCGAAGTTTCCAGGCCGCCTGCTCTTCCTCTCCTTGCTTGTTCCTTCACCTGGCTCCGCAAGACGGACGCCGTGTGGGCCTCCGAGACCGCGTGGGAGCCTGCGTTTAAGGGAGCCGGCGACAGCGAGGCCATTGCCCTGCTGCCGGTGTCACTGAGCGCGAGTGAGGGCTTTCCAGGGTCAAGGTCAGGCCCTTGGTCCTGGGGGTCCCACTCTTCTCACTTTTGTTTCGCCCCCAAAGTCCAGCAGAAGAGACCGTGATCCCCGGAGACTTGGCAGAAGGTCAAATTCAAAAGACGCGGTTCAGTCTGTCCTTGTGCATCCCATCCCACTCGGCGCTGCCAGCCTTTGGGCCGCCAGAGCCGCAGCTACGTCTGTCCTTAAGAGAACTGCTCCGCTTCCTTCCCCTCACCAGGGGTGGCAGGTGCCGGGTGCTGGGCACCCAACGTCCAGACTGAACGTGAACACCGAAGGAACGTCCCTGCAAAATTCAAGTTCGTGGCACCAGTTAGCTACTTGTCCGAAGCCCGCGTCCTCAGAGTTGATGAGAACACAGCGTCACACTCAGTCTGACCGACCCCCTGTGCTCCTGACCAGTGACCTAGAGGGGCAGCGGGGGTAGTGCTCCTCCAGCCTCAGAGCCAGGAGGACTCTGGGACACCGAGAGTGATTTTCTTGTTTGCTTTAGATCATAATTCCAGTTCTTTTTCCCTTTTCAACCCAAAAGAATGAGAAGTAGTCCAGATTTGTTCCATCATGCTCAGCTGCTCAGCTTTTCAACCCTCTGCCCACCCATACAGACCTTCCCCCGCCCTTGGGTCTGGGTTGGGGGCAGGTTTTTCCAACAGGTTGTCCCCAAATGCTCTCACTAGGGGCTCTGAGCTGCTATAATATTGGGGTGGGGAGGGTTTCCTGGGCCGGCCCAGGCTGCCATGGCCCCGGGAATAGCAGAGCCCTTGGTTTTGAGCATGCTCAGTGTGGGAGGGTTCCCTGGGGCAGCAGGATGGGCAAGTAGACTTGGAGGGTGCTGGGGGCAAACTAGGGCCTGGTCTTTCCACAGATCTACCGTGTGGCCTCGGGGAAGTCTCTTTTCTGAGCCTCAGTTTCCCCTTCGTAAGTCTCAGGGCTTCTGAGAGCACCCTGCATCAGGTGGGCCCTGAAACTCACCGAGGCAGTGATGAGAGATCCTTGGGGACTTCCCTGGCCACTGGTTTGTCCTCCTGGGGTTTTGAGGGTGGGTCGGGTGGGCGGGGTCGAGTAGCTTCCTTGTGTGAAAACCTGGTCCAAAACCTGTTCACAAATGTGGTGAGCAAGGCAGCAAAGTGGAGAGGGTGCTCGCCAGCTGGACCCAGGGCAGCTGGCATCTGTGACATCTGTCCCCTGGCCAGTCTCTCCCAGGCCCGGGCCTCTGGGTTGGCCCTCAGGGCTGCCCCACTCTGCAGGTATCAGGAGCCGGGAACAGCTGCCCTCCACTGCCGGGGATGGAGCACCCGCGTGCCAGACCTGCAGGGCTGATGCAGGGAAACGAATCACCCTGCCCTTGAAAATGCATTTTCCACGGGAGCCACGGGAACATGGGGCAGAGCGGGTGTCAGAGGGCCAGGGGGCTCCCATGGCTGCGTGCGTCCTGCCTGCAGCCTGATTTCCACAGACCTCGCGGAGTCACTCATCAGGAAGGGCTCTCTGAAGCCATGCACGCCCCCTCCCTTGTGACTCTGCAGTAATGACCCTCTCTCCAAGGGGGCGTGTGCACTGACCAGACTCTGTGTGTGGTCAGCCAGGCCCCTTGGGAGGTGAGTCCAAGGCTGCTCAGAGCCCCAGCCCTCCACCGCGCAGTCGGGGCACAGCCTGCAGACACTCTCTCCGCCACACGCTCCAAGACACCGGGAAGAAGTGCAGGTGGATTTGCAGGACATTGTCCGGGAGTGGCTGAAGTTGTCTTAACGTCCAGAGAAATTAATGCTCTAAACTAATGCAGCAGGTAGTTTGGGATCCTTGGTGACCTGGGCATTGGGGTTGGTTTTCTCTCTGTTGTCACTGGCGATGAAGGTCAAACCATTATTCCCGAGCTGTTACCTCCTGAGGGTGATTGGCTCTCATGGAGGCGGGGCTGAGCACACGTTCGGGGCGTGGCCTTCAGCAGGTAAATGCGAGGACGGTGCGGGAAGTGGAGCTACTGAGGGGCTTGCAGGTCAGCGTGATTGACCAGTGGCAGCTGCAAAATGCCAGTAGGAACGGCAGCGACCATCGCCATTGGGGGACGAGTTCTCGGGCACCTAGGGGTGGGTGAGAACACTCACCACAGAAGCTGACTGGCTGGATACCACGCCAATAATTAAAAAAGGGCTTTGCAGATGGATTCTCTTAACTAGTCTCCATCTTACATTATAAAAAGTGGAAAAATATAGGAAGGGCAAATTGGGGACTAGGAAGATTACAGTAATATAGCTTCTCAGTTAATTGATTAGCAATTATGGCTGGTAATATTGTTCATTTTAATTGTGTTTAATCTCTATTTTGGTAATAAAGATTATTGTTTTGGATTATGACTTTATCCTACTGTACTAATTACTAACTTGTGAAATTAAAGTGTATATTTTCACGTCCTGAAAGAACTCGCACCGTGCCCTTACACGAGTATAATAGCTTCCTTTTCTGAATAAGCTAGTAGTTTGAGGTTGTTTCATCCGTATCAGCTGAGAAAAGCTCTGCTTTGGTAGGCGATACTTGGCCTCCTGACCAAGAAATATAGACTTTAAAATGTTTTAAGGGAATGAAAGAAACAGAAGGTATTGCCAGAAATAAATCTGAGCTCTGCGGGAACACAGTAGATTTATGTGGAATATGGACTTTTAATTTGAAGGGAATTTCACCCCTCACCATCGTCTCTGCAGTTTTTGGCTGGGGCGCTAGCGTGACCCCACCCAGAGCTCCGAAACCCCCTTTCTCACTGCTTTGCCGTCAGTCACTGCCTGGGTGCCTGTCCTCTGAGACGAACGGCAGTTTGACACATCCGTTTCTTAGGGTTCCACGTCCTCCTCTCACAGACGAACTTCGTGCATGCGGGGACGCATACGTGCGGGTCCCAGTTCCCGTCACCTTCTCATCCTGACCCATGTATGAGCCACATTCACAGACGTCTCCCGTGGCCTCCCCCCCGGCCCCGCCCCAGGTCTTTCCCCAGACCTCCTCCCTGCAGTACCTCCCATTGCCCTTCGAACCCCGAGTTTCCTGAGAACGCTTCTGCCCCTGCCGGTACCACCCCAGCCCCACCCAGCTTCTCTGTGAGTGCTGTCAGCGATCGCAGCGTTGTCCAGTCTCTTTCCTCTGTGGTTGTATAGATCAGGGCCCCACGCGCTGTTTCTGTCACGGGCTTTGCAGGTCTCAGACCTGCAGCGACAACGAGGAGACGGCGCCTAAGTGGACGAGACCGCCGCCAGCGGGACCTCCCAGGACCGGCCGATGGACCGGCCGAGGCTCTGGCCTGCGGTGTGCGCGTAGCTGCTCACGCTTTGAATAATTTAGCGTTAGGTTGGGGACAGTTTCCCTGTGTCAATCAAGTTTATTTAGAAACTTTTTCTCAAGTCATTCTTTTTTTATTTTTATTTTTTGAAGTTCATTTTTAATTACAGTCAAGTTTAGGTTTGAATATGATGTTAATGGTTGTGTAATATCCGACTCCAGACATTTGTGTTATTTTATCTTCAGCAAGATCATACCAGTTTATAATTTCACCAGTAGTGCGTGAGTGTGCTAACCTACCACAGGCCTGTACAGACTCATGAAAAAAAGAAAAAGGGATTGCTAATTAGCCATGAATGTGAGATCGTGTGGCGTTCTCGCTGGTTCTTTGGACTAGTTTGCGTTTGTTACATTAATGACACCGATGACGTTACCTGACAGTGAATGCACATGCTCTGAGATTCAGAAGGAGTTCTGCAGGCTGGGAAGCCACTCCCTGTGCATTTTGTCACTCCAACCTGGTCACCATCACCTAAGGACACTACTGCTTGGGACAGGTCCCATGTTAGAGTCCCAGAGTCAGGGCTTCTCACCTTGGCCCTGCACTGCATTTCCACAGCACACCTCCTGTCACTTCTCATGCAAGCGGCTTCCTTTACAAACACACCCACTCACTTTTCCCATCGCACTGTGTGGCCAGGGCATGTCCCCGAGACAGGGCTGAGCGTCGCCACACCCCAGAGCGGAGCCTTTACTTTGTGGTTCAGTTTCTTGCCACATGCATCCTTGGGATCACTCCTAACTGTCCCCAGTGTTGATCTCCCTACCCGCCCTCTTACCTGGGAATTGAGCCTAGGCTCCTGCTCCCTGACCCCTTCCATGCTCTTCTGTCCTTAGAACTAATAATGCATAGGAAACAGGTATCACACGGCCACTGCAACAGAGAAAATGTAGCTAGACCAGCATTCCTTAAAATAGGCTAAGCACATTTAAACAGGCTTCCTTTTTTTTAAACAAAGCAATGGAATTTTTTCAGGTACCTTTACCCTGGAGCGTCCTCGATCACTTCCTCTTTGCCATGAACCACTTGAATGAAAGGCTTTAAAACAGTGCCCAGAGGTTCAGCTGGCACTGCTATCAACTGCCAGAGCTACTGGCTGGAACGCGGCACGCTCTGCCCCAGCCTCCGTCTGACCGCAGAATTAGGAATGAATCACATTCCTAATAAACGGAACCCTGCAAATTCTCTGAATGAGTAGCACTGAGCAGGAGCTGGCCTGGGCCAGCGCTTCAGAGAGAGCCCTGCCCCCCGCCCCTGCAGCTGAACCTCCCCACCCTCCCCCCCCAATAGGCGCGGGGGTTGGGGGGCCAGGGTTTGTGCCCATGATGCCCTGGGAAAGCCCCACAGCCCCCTTTCATTGGGGCAGTTTGCATTTGTCAAAGTCTAAATGCCTCAATCCACATCCGGAACACATTTTGGACACATCATTCCAGAGCATGGCATTACAGCGGGCTTTTCGTGCTAACGGCCCCAGGCTAAGGGCAGTGGTTACTCACAGCCTCTCCAAATACCGTGGTCGGGGACTCACTCCTATTTGAGATGATCCTTTGATTTATTTTTCTCAGCTCTCGTGCCAGAACCAACTGTATTATTACAGGCTGCCTAATTGAGACTTGGCAGCACGCAGCCCGGATCAAAGGCAGCCCGGGCACTGAGCTCGGATCCCAGGCCAGTGGGCACTTAGCACATCGCAGAGCCGAGCGCGTGCCAGCCTGCTGCCTCAGCATCCCACTGGCTGATCCGTGCCGCGCTCTGCCATCAGTTCCAGAAGGAGCCACTTGTGAGCTATTAAAGGCAGCAATGAAGTGCTTCGGTGACACTGGTGATTCAGGGGAAGATGGAGGAACCACCGGGAAGGCCGTCTCCTTTTTCCACTGCACTGGGTCTGCGAGCGCAAGCTGCCACCCAAGCGAGGCGGGCGGGCAAAGGCCCCGTGGGACGGGGTGGGGCGGGCGCATGCACGATCCTGGGGGCAAAGGACGTTCAGGAACATGGTGTACGTTCAAGGGCAACCAACTTCAACCATGTTCTCCGATGTTTGCTAATCCAAGAATCCTCTCCGCAAAGAATCACAGAAAGGAAGTCCAGCTTAACAGTAAGAACACAGCAGATAATCTCAAAACTCGTCTCTAGATTTAACACAGAATATCCCCAAACCCCAGCCGCCTTTCCTTAAGAACCGGACAAGCTGTTCCTAAAATTCATGTTTATGTGAAGCTCAAGGAGCCCACAACCGTCTTGAAAAAGAACAAAGCTCAGCACTCATGCTTCTGGGCTGGGGAGCCTACCCCGCAGGTCGCGGTAGACACGGCCTAGCAGGGTCACGCTTCTGGGCTGGCGAGCCTGCGGGGTAGGTCCTCCAGCCCGCAAACGTGGGATTTCTCCGTTTATTTAGATTTTTGAAGAAGGGTTTGTGTAGTTTTAAAATTAGTAGACTTTATTTTTTAGACCAGTTTTAAGTTTATAGAAAAATTGTGCAGAAAGGTCAGTTTCCACATGCCCCCCTGCCACCAGGTTTCCCCCATTCTTAACGCCGTGCATTAGTGTGATACATTTTGATAAACTAAAATCGATATAATTTACTGAGGCTTACAGTTCACATTAGGATTCACTCTTTGTGTTGTGGAGTTCTTTGGGTTTTGACAGATACATGACGTAATGAGTCCACCATGCTGGTATCACACAGAGTAGTGCCACTGCCCTAAGAATCCCCTGTGCTCCCCACATTCCCGACCCCCCCCACAACCCCTGGTCTTCTTACTGTCTCTCTAGTTTTGCCACCTCCAGAAAGTCCAGTAGTTGGAGTCACGCAGTGCGTGGCCTTTTGAGGCCGGCTCTTCTCACTTAGCACTCTGCTTTCCGGGTCCCTCCGTGGCTCTTCGTGGCTTGCGAACTCATTTCTTCTTGCCACTGAGCAAGATTGATTCTCTGGACCCGTGTATCCATTTACCTAGCGCGGTGCATCTTGTTTGCTTCCAATTTTTGGTAATTATGAATCAAGCTGCCCTAAACACTCATGTGTGGGAGTTTGTGTACACTTGAGTTTTCAGCTCATTTGGGAAGATGGTCAGGAGCATGACTGCTGGATCGTCATAAACAGCCGCGGTTCACGGAGGCTGCACGGATTTGCATTCTCACCAGCCATGACAGAGACAATATTGCGTCATGTCTTTGCCAGCATTTGATGGTGTCAGTGTTTTGGGTTTTAGCCACTCTTAACAGTTGTTTAGTGACATCTCCTTATTGTTTTAACTTGCAATTCCCTATGCATATGACGACGAACATCTTTTTATTTGCCATCTGTATATCATCTTTCGTGAGGTATCTAGTCAGACCTTTCTTATTTGAGATGCTTGTTTTCTTCTTTTCAATTGTTGATTTTTAAGAGTTCTTTATATTTTATGGATACTAATCCTTTGTACTATGTGTATTTTGAAAATATTTTCCCCAAGTCTGTGGCTTGTCTTGTCATTCTCTTAGCAGTGTCTTTTGCAGAACAGAAATGTTAATTTTAATGGAGTCCAACTTAGTTTTTTCTCTTATAGGTTGTGCTTCTGGTCTTGTATCTAAAAAGTCATCACCCAAGATCATGTAGATTTTCTCCGATGTTAACTTCTGTAAGTCTTATAGTTTTGTTTTACATTTAGGTCATTGGTTCCCAAGCAGTGGTACCTGTCTCCCCGGGGTAGGTGCCGGGCTGTTCAGGGGTACACGAAAAATAATCAGTAATGGTGGAAAAACAAGTAAAGTAAAAAAGTACAAAACATTAGTTATAGAACAATAAATGTTCAGTTTGAATCATGGTTAATGGAGACACTGCCCAGTTAGATCCCATTGGCCAATGATGATGGGTGAGGGCGTGGCTACCAACCTCCCCCACACCATTGCTCCTCCACTAATCATTATGCACGTTTCAGAACTCCCCATGTGCACATTTCTAGAACTTCCCCAAACATATAACTACATCCATAGCCGAACTCTTTGATCAGTTTAGTTATTGACTGAGAGTAAAAGTGTGTTGTCTTTAATGGTGATTCTTTCTCCATGCAGCCCGGAGTAGGCTCTTCTTCCTGACAGTCCCGGCTGCACCTCGCCCCACCCCATGTCCCCGAGTGCAGGTCTCATTCCCCAGAGTCCCTGCTGCTGGAAGTCGTGACAGTGATAGACACAGTCCGGTGCTAACTCCGTACACAGATGCCCGGAAGGTGAAGTGGTTCTGGAAGTCGTGCTCTGTGGGTGCGGGCTGCCTCTCGGCTGGGGCAGCCATGTCTTGGAGGGCATCTGTTTTGCAGACATAAGGGAAGCAGTTAGCTGTGTCTTGTAGACACCGAGGAGGGTTCGGGAAAGCCTGAGCCTGTACTTCGTGATGCCTGCTGCTAGCAAACGCCATTACCCTTGAGCCTCTGGAGGGGACCCATCTCCCTGGACTCCACATCTCAGGAGGCTGAGTAGGAGCAGGAGAGCCTTCCCTTTCTGACCCAGGAGGTCTGGGGGAGGTTCGTCACCAGCAGCAGCAGCAGCAGCAGCGCGTCTACTGTGGAGGCAGCCATTTCTCCTAAGCGAGGGGACGCTCCCTAGGCTCCCACCACCTTCCCTGAGAGTTTCCAGCTCTAGGCTTTCGGGGAGCACTGGGGGCACATTCATTCTGAGAGGAGCCGCTGATTGCAGCCCTGGAGGTTAAGTGCGGATGGAAAATAACTGATGAGGTGCAAGCCAAGGTGAATGCAGGCAGAGACCTTGCAGTGTCTCACACACAGTGGCCTCAAAATAACGTTTGCTGGAAGGCTGTGTCAGTGGGGGTACCCAGCTAGGCTGCAGTCTCCTCAAAGATGTGGCCTGTCTTCCCTTTATACCAGGAGGCTCAGAACACATGTATCGGATGTTGTGAACGGAAATGATAATGGGCCATTTCAGTTACCTACTGCTTGCACCATACGCCCCGAGAACTTAGTGGCTTACAACTATTTCATTACCTCGCGTGTTCTGTGGGGTGACTGAGCTCAGCTGGGTGGTTCTTCTGCTGGTCTCAGGCCGATGCGTTCAGACCACAGCCAGGAGTGAGGCTATCTGGAGGTTCAGGGGGACAGTGGCATGGCTGGCCCTCCTTCACTCTTCATGTAAGTTTGAGCATTGTTCACCCATGTAGCTCCTCGTGTGGTCTTTCTCTTCAGCAGAGTGACTAGCCCTTTTCAAATGGCAACTTAGGGCTCCCAGAAGAAGGGCTGTAGGAAGACCTTGTGCAAATGCTTGTCGAGCCCTTGCCTGTGCTGGCCTTGCTAATGTCCCACTGGACAAAGCAATTCATGCGACCAAGCCCAGAGTCCATGGGGAAAGAGACTACAGAATGGCAGAACATGAGTCCTCGGGGCCACCACTGGAACTGTCCCCCAGAATCAGGGCCGGGATGGCTCTCTAGGCAGTGAGGGGACCAGCACCCCCCATTCACCCTGTGTGGCTCTAGCTTAGGGTGATGGCCAGTGGAGTAGCTGAGACGAGGCTGGAAGGTGGTTGCCACTGGACCGGGAGGGCCTCAGACTGCCACGCAGAGCTTACGATGTGTGCCCAGAGTGGGACAGTTATGGGACAGGGGAGGATCGGATGGCTCAGGAAACATTTCAGAGGAAGGTCCCATAGGGCAGCTGATGGGCTGGACCGGTGTGCGGCGGGGCAGTAGCCAGCTACAGAAGATCTCTCCCGTGGGGCGGGGATGGGGACACGGGTCCACTCGCTGGGTAGACACTACACCTCAGTGAGTTAGGGTTCTTATCAGAGACAGATATTTTAGGTAGGGGTCATAAGTATGATGTAATGCAGATCTTAAAACAAGAAAACGTTTCCTAGATACTAAACATACGAAAGCCTGGTGAGGGAGACCGACTAAGAACCCTTTAATAGGCCTGGAAGTTGCAAGAGAGAGAATGGGCACCTTATGCCGTAGCACGCAGCACACCCGTTGGGGTACACCTCGAGTCCCAGGGGACTGTTGGGGCATATGGGCCGATGGAATGAGACTCCTTCCTCCTCCTGCCTGGTGTGGGAGATGCAGAAATGGGCAATGCAGGATTTAAGTCTTACACATCAGCGGTCTGCCTGGGAGGGTCTGTGCAGCCAGGGGGTGGCCAGAAACTCAGGGCCCAGCCCCCAGAGCTGCTGTGGGGGGGCACAGGGCTGGTGAAGAGAGGCTAAAGGGGGATTGGAACCTTTATTTTGACTCCTCACCACGCTGGCTGATGGAGCTGCAGAGAGTCTCTGATTTCAGCCTTTGTTCTCCTGCCTCCTAAGAAGGCAGGGCTGCCCAGGCAGGGGGCAGGGGCCAGGGGGCTCTAATTACTTTCATTCCTTGGGTTGCTTGCAAGGGTCTTGTGAAAGTGACAGAGGGTCTGCCTGTCACTCCTGATGGCCAAGCGAGCTCACACATTTCCTGTACAGTTGTGGTGTTCGTGCAGCTGTCGGTGTGTCTAACAGCAGCTCCAAGGCAACGGGGGTGGGGGTTGGCGTGTGATGTGACCCAGGCTTTCTTCTCACGATGAGCTTCGTTTCCAGGTTTGGAAAATGAACGGTATGGTGGAGAGATGCCCAGCAACCTTCAAATGGATCTGAAGGTTGAACTAGACTCACCCCCCCACCCCCCAAAAAGCGCATGTTAAAGAATTAAAGAATGCACCCTGCTGTCCAGGGCGGACAGTGACGTAAGGGGCAGGCCAGCTGGGCGGCCGTGGGGAGGGTGCAGACCCCACACCTCAGCTGGGCTCTCAGGGCGGATAGCACATTCTTGCCTGGGGACCAAGGACTCAGCACGGTCCTGATCAGTCCATCTGCTGGAAATACTGACTTGTCATTTGATGACTTGTGTTTCTAGGACTAAGTTACTCCTTGGGCTGTGTATGATTTCAGTGACATTTTCTGTGCTTTGGAAAGTCTCACTTATGAAAAAAGTCTCAGTTATGATTCTAAACATTAGAGTTAAGCCTGTTGGCCCCGATCAGGCGACATGAAATAACTTTGACTTTAATGGCCTGCGGTTACTAAGGGCTTTGTGCCGCTCTCATTCTAACGGCCTAACCCGCGGGAGCTCATTGATCCGTCACGCACGCCAACCAGCCCGTGACCTACTGGCCTCACTTTACAGACGAGGAAACTCGGCACAGGCATGTGACTCACCCGCGGTGACTTATCAAGGACCAGGTACTCCACGTTCAGTGCTCAGGGCTTTCTCCACGAAGGTTCCCCCCGACCCCAGGAACCATGGTGGGTTTGCTTTCTGGAATCAGTAAATGGAAGTGGAAAAAACAACAACTTTTGAGGAAGTCAGTCACAGGGTGCGCCCCGGGGGTGGCCTGCGGGGTGACCCAGTGTGGGGTGGGCGTCAGCGCCCAGGCCTACCAAGGGCAGAGTCCAGCCTTCGTGAGGTGCCCGAGGGGATGCCACCGCAAGAATTGCTTGCCGTCTGGTTTAGGGAAACTTTGCCTCATTTATTTAATTTATATGTTCATTCATGCTTCATTCATGCATGCATCCATTCATTCATGGATACTTACTCAAAGCCAGGGTATTATCTTCTCTAGACACCTGAGTTGGTTGGCCATGATATGGAGCCTGTGATTGTGTGGGCACCGTTTCTGTTCCCCCATGTCCCTCCTGGCCCCGAGGAGCAGGACAGTGGACCCCTGAGGGCCGGCAGAGGGGCTGTGCATGGCCCTGAACCCTGGAAGTCCAAGTCTGTCCTCCCAGGACGGTTCCTGGCCACAACCTGCTGGGTGCATGAAGGCATCTGCCTGCCGGGAGGCCAGGTGGGGTGCGTGGAGCGATGCGTACCTTCCCAGCTGGGCTCTGTGTGGGGGTGCTGTCCTGGGTCTGCGTGGGAGGTGGCAGGGCCTGGAGCAAGTTCTCTTCCTGTCACCCCTCCATTTCCCACCTGAGGACTCAAACGCGTGGCCCGGCCCTGCCCGCGGCAGCATTCTCGGGTTCTAGAAGGTACACCTGACTGTGTAAATTCTCTGCGTGTTTTTCAGTGATGGAGGAAATACATGTTCATTGTAGAACAATTAGGAAATACAGACAGTGCCAAAAAGATAGAGTAAAAACCAACCCGAACCCCATTGTAACCCCTGTGACTACTTGGCGTTATCATTCTGGACTTTTCTCCTGCGTGTGAGTATTTGGATGCATGTGTGTGTACACAAAATAAAATGGGGTTACCTCACTATATACAGTGTCTTGTAATCTCCTTTTTCCTTATGCCTTGAACATCTTTCAGGTTGATTTTTTTTTTTTTTTTTTTAATGAACATAGGTCATTTAGGAAGATTAGAGATTTAAAGAATTGCCAGGTACATGCAGATTGATTTAACTACATCAGTTGAAGCAATCTAACTGAAGTATAAGGGCTGATAAGACACATTTCCCATCCTCAAGGAGTTAGAAGAGATGAGTGACACACAAAATTATGTGGCCCAGTTCTGTGGGATCAGCTACAAACCAGTTCTGCTTAGCATTACTCGGAGGGCTTCCCAGAAGAAGTGGCATTTGTGGAGTGGAGCAGCTTTTCTTGCCTTACTTGGTGGCCATTGTGGGAGACACCCAGGCAGAGAAGCCAAGAACCCTGACCTCAGAAGAAATGGTGACAGTTGGATGCCAGGCCATACTCTGTCACTTCCTGGCTGTGTGACATCAGGCAAATCGACAAGCTCTCTGAGTCTTGGTTTCCTCTCTGAGAAAAGTGGATGGTTGTACCTTCTTCGACAGGTTGCTGTGAGATTTCAGTAAAATGACCCATGCCGAACAAAGCACATTGTGTGTGTGGTGCTGGAACAGCACCCGACCTGTCGTAAATGCTCAATAATGGTAGTTATTATTGTTATTTGACTCTGGCGACGTAACAATTTATATTGAAGTAGGTAGTAAAGTGAGGAGAAAACGTGAGCTTTTAAGACATTGAGAATAAAAGAAAGTCTTAAGTGGTTTCAATGTCTTCCAGAATATGTTTCTAAAAAGTTCAAGTAACCTGGGAATTTTTTTCTGGGATGCAAAGACAAGGGATGCCCACTATCCACCACAAGCAGCAGAAAGTCAGAACTGTCAGTTCCGAAGACAATGCTCGGCCCACTGGGTGCCAGCGAGCAAGCAGGGCGGGACAAGGATCTTTAGAAGAAGCAGAGGGCTGGAATGGGGGCAGGATGAAGTAAAGTGCATTGCGGGCTGCATCCTGGCTGAAGGCTGCCCGCAGGAACCCGAGTGGGGGTGCCTCTCAGCTGGGTCATCGGTGGGGTGATGAGGAACAGGCAGCAGGGGGCAGGGGCAGGGGGGCCCGCTCTTGGAAGGCAGGGTGCCTGGATGGGAGCCGGAAGCACGACCTTCACCGCGGACGCCCTCTCACTTAGCACCCACGCGGGCTGGGAAGGTGACAGGCCAACTTGGAAACCCCCTTCTCATTTCCCGAGACTCATTCGTCACGGATTCCTTTCTAGCTGCACAGCGTGTCTTATTAAAAATTACTAGCGTATTAAAAGTTCCCTGACCCGGCGACATTCATAGCGTCTTCCACCATGTCCTTGCGCGGAGCGTGCGGCCTGGCGAGGAAGAAGCAAAGTCAGGTGGCAGGCGGGACGGTCCCCAGTGCGCGTCTTTGTTCCGGGGCGTCGGCCTCACATTGCTTCGCGCGGAGCATGCGCTGTTTTGCTTTTGAAAGAAAATAAAAGAACATATCCCAGAAGTGCGTTTCCCCATGAACGTTGATTTCTGAATATCACAATGACATCATCGAATGATTATGGCCTTGTGTTTCTACAAGAAGGTTCCGTTTGTCACCTTTATTTTTGAAAAGCCATCTGCTGACTTGAGGACTGCTGGTGGGGTGGCCCTGGGCTGGGTGGGGCCCGGGGCAGCCCTAACCCCTGACTGAGCCCAAGGAAGCAGGGGCACAAAATGAGTCTTGCACTCCCTGTTGGGGGACCCAGAGTCCTGCGCTTCTGTCTACTCTGGAGGACACCGGGGACTCAGAGGAGGACTTCCAGCCAACGAATGCCCCAAACCCCCAATGAAGAATTTCAAAATCCGATCTTTTAAGAAACACAGTGCGATCGAATGGACTAGGCTGTGACTCCCAGGGGACTCCCTTCCCGGACCAGCCTGCTGGGATCGATAAGGACCATTTGTGCTTAGTGAGAGAAAGTGGGAGCCATCCTTCTGTATTGACCGGCCGGGGTGCGTGCCAGCCCGCTGCGGCGGCCAGCGTTCGGTGCCCCCATGCCGGTCAGCTGGGGGACTGTGGGGACGGGCGCCCGGATGTGGGTTAGCCATTCATCAGTGGCTGTGGCCGTGGCCGGTGCCTTGCACACTACACATGTGTCATTCATCAAGTCTGCCCTCCTTCACAAACAATCTACCAGAGTATGATTCTTCGCTTTCTGCCTCCTGACGTGTGGGCCTGGCCGGGGGACCCAGCAGTAAATATCTATCTTAAACAAATTGCTGTCAGCGCCAAGTCACCAGGGGCATTTAAGAGGGAATTAGGAATTAAGAATTTGTGGCGATGGGTAATAAAAGATGGATTGGCTTATTTGTGTGGCTCTGCAAATGTGTGCATTAAAATAAGCAGGAAAGGCTAAAATAAGACAGCAATTATGCTTCTCAATAGGTCATACCCTATTATCTGGAAATTAATTTGCTGGTTACTATGTTAAAATGGTGTGTGTGTATCTATATCATATCTATATTTTTATCTGTATGTATATCTGTATCCATATCTTTATAAATCTATCATCATCTCTGTCTAGCTGTGTCTTCATATCTCATGTAAATCTAATACATGCATTACTGTGCATTGTGCATCTGGCCCCATATGTAACTATGAAAGTGTAATGTGTGTTACGTACACACACATTAGAATGGGGAGGTTAGAGATGAGGTCTGTCTTACAACGGGGAAGTTAAAACAAGTAGATTCTAATTAGACGTCTTACTGGTGCTCGTTGGGCTATCCAATGGCCATGCTTTGCAAAATGCGGCATGTTAAATGTCTGCTTCTTATGTGCAGGGTGCTTGAATAATTTAAAATTCAAATTGAAGAAGTCTGTGTGCCCACATTTGAGGATTTAATCTTTTTGGCAATCTCAAAGGAAAAAAGTTAACTGGGGCTAAATGCCTGGTTATCTGGCCGTCCGTGCTGTACACGCTGTTGCTACTCTGCACTAAGAAGATTATGATGTTTAAAATCAGGCTTACAGATGTATTTTCTACTTTTAAAGCCAGCAAGCCCTCCAAATTGTGAGGCCTAAATTCTTTAATCTCCCTGCTTAGGCCAAAAAGGTTAGCTCTGGCAAAAAAGAAAAGAAGCCCTCAGTTTCCCACTGGGAAGAGGCGCCGAGGGACAGCTGTGCCGGGCAGGGTTGGTCGTCCGTGCTGTTCACGGGGGAGAAGCCGCTCTGAGCCAGGGGTGTCGGCCGGTGGGGGCTGGTGCGCAGGGTCCTTTCCTGAGTGGACGAGGGGCGAGCCTGGCTTACGTTGTGGCGGGGGGCGTGAGCGATCGTCCCCGAGGGAGACGGATGCGGGGCAGACTGGGGAGCAGACCGCGCCGCCTCGGCTCCCATCCCTTTAGGCAGTCACCCTACATGGTCAGTCCCCGGACGTTTCCCGGCCTCTTCTTGGCCCTGGACCATTCTGTCCATCTCAGCCTGGTCCCCTGTTTGTGACAGCAGTTACTTTGTTTGTAGTTCAACAGGAAGCCTTTGCTGTGGTGACCAGATGGGCCAAAGAAATGTGGATGTTTCATCCCCCTAGAAAGGGCTCATTAGAAAAGTATATACCGGACAGTATCAAGTCCCTGGGGTTTGGAGCTGTTTGCACGCGCTGCCCTGGGGAAGGGCACCTGGACGCTGATGCCAGGACCGGGTTGTGACCCACGGACCAGGCCAAAGGGATGCGGTGGGGATGTCCAGGGGCTGAACCTTGAAAGGCCCTGAGGAGCAAGTCACCTTGCCTGGCTCCACGAGGCATGGGGCAGCCCTGTGCCCAGTGGGGCCCCATGCCTATGGCTTCTGTTACCCTCAGGGCCACCCCTCCCCCAGCCCCCTAGCCCCCGTGGTCTCTGACCCCAGCCCCAGCTCTCCTGACACCCACGACTCCCTAGTAGCATTTCGGCAGGCTCCTGCTGTGCTCTTCATCAGTGCGCACGCGTGGGTTTGGGGGCTTCGACGTCTGAACTGTGAGGGGCGGTCATGAACACTTAGTCCATCACATCCAGCCCCCGAGCAAACCGAAACGGTGGCAATGATGGCAGCAAAGATGGCATCACAACACACATCCCAGCCCCACTCCTGGCTCCCCCTGTAAGTGTGGCGGTGAGCTTGTCTGTCCCCCTGGACGCCTTTCATATCCTCCTCTGCCATTCAATGGCCTTGTCAGCTCACCTGTGCCACCCTCTGCCACCACCCTGTTCTGAGCCACCATCGCCTCTTCAAGTGCTGAAGCACTGCCTCCCTGTTTCCCACCCCTTCTGGTCCCCACAACACTCTAGGGGTGTCCCTGTGTCCTCAGATAAAGTCTAGATGACATAAAGGGGCCTCTGAGCACACACCCTGGCCAGCTCTCTGCTCCCCCATGCCTCTCCTGTGCCTACAGACCACCCCCTGGACTTGGCCCCCAGGCGCCCTAGGGCCCTTCCGCACCCTGCTCGGTGAGCTTGACCTCAAGTTCTCAGAGCAGCTTCTGGGTTCCTTCTGCACGTGGCTGGGGGCCCTCCCCCTGAGCATCCCCATCCCCAGCTCTGCCCTGACCACACAGTGTCCTCTCCAGGCGGCCCTCCCCACCGCCCTGCCCCACCAGCCTGCCCCATCACCTCGTGGCCCTGCTATCCGGCAGGGCCTGGTCCCCTGTGGTCGCTGAGAGATGGGGCCCAGTTCCCACCAGAACCCACTGCCAGTCTAACCTGCAGGTTCCACGCGTCCAGCCCTCAGCACTGTGGTGGACCTGCACCACCTCTTCGTCGGTGCCGAGGGCTGGAGGCAGAGAGGTGACGGTCGTTCTAGGTTTTCAAGGCGCGCACAGGGTGCAGGACAAGCAGGTGCGTGGGTTCAGCTGCTGCAGCTCGGCAGGCCCAGCGGTGGCAATGCCGGGCCAGGGGGACAGAGGTCAGGAAGGCTCATCTGGACACCAGGGAGGGCTCTGTGGAGGGAGGTCACTGTGGCTGAGGACGAAAGAATGGGTCCATACTGGTGAGAGGGACCAGGGAGGTGCCCCAGGCACCAGGGTAGAGAGGTTGGAGTGACAGGGCCACCAAGAAACATGGGTGACAGTGACCCAGAGCGGGGCTGCAGGTCTGGGTCATATCCCTGAGGGGGTGGTGCTCTGATGACGTCCGTGCTTCCTGGCAGGGAGGCGCCCCTGAACCCGGTGGTCCTGTGCATGGGGTCAGTCCCGGGTGACTGTCAGGGATGCAGGGGTTGAGAACCTCGTGGGCACTTGCTGGGGATGCAGAGCCCTGAGTGCCCCTTCCGTCACTGCCGGTCCTGGAGGCCAGCCGTGGGGCCTGGGAACCTGCATTGAGTCAGCTCCCCAGGAGAGGCTGACCCAGCTGGTCCCTGGGTCTCACGCTGACGGAGGCCGACCCTGCGGTGTGTCAAGGTCCCAGGGAGACACGGGGCGCCCGCCTGCTGCCTGGGGGCGTGGTGCTGAATGGGCCCCTGAGAAGGGAACCCCATTTTAGCTGCGCGCGAATGCCTGTCAGTGTTTTTAACGTGCCGCTCCACGTGTATCACCTGGGAGGGGTACTGCTGTTCTAATCTGTTACAGAATCATCATATTAATCTAATATTAATAAATACGTGTATGAATAATTTAATAAATCTTGTTGTAATATAAATAATATTGCAGATGTCTGGGGTGAGGGCTTGCTGGGAGCCGGGGGAAGCTGCATTTCCAGGCACTCCCAATGGGGTGGGGAGCAGGCCAAGGGCGGGCGGAGCGGCAGGGTGCAGGGCGAAAACCGTGGGTTTGGGCTCTGGGGTCCGAAGTGGCCCCTCGGGTGGGAGGAGAAGTGGGCGAGGACACCAGCCTCCCCTGTCTGGCTATCCCTTCTGCCTGCTCTCGGGTGGGCTGTGACCACACCACGTCTCAGCTGTGTCCCCAAGCAGGGTCGCTGTCTCCAGTCACCCCCAGCCCCGGGTAGGCCAGCCAAAGTCCCAGGGACAGGGACCTTGTGCAGCCAGTCCCTGTGGGTCCTCCTCACTCCCCCCCGCTACGGGGACCAGCCTGGGTCATTCGCCAGTTCCCAGAGCAGGGACCCCAGCGCCCGCGACCTGGTACCCTGGGGGGATGCCGCACCCTTGGTTCGCACCCCTGCCTGCCATTAAGCCCAGTGACGGGCACATCTGCACTCAGCACGCCCTGCCGCGGACCACTGAGCCATCCGCGGAGATGAGATGAGTCCCAGATGTTAGAGGAGCACGGCGACGCTCCACGGGCCACCGCTGGGACAGATAAACGCGGGCACGTGCGGGCGGATCGGGGCCAGGACTGTGCCAAGTGGGCTCCCTTAAGAAAGGAGAGGCTGGTGACACTTAGCAGGGTGGCAGCGGGGTGACGGGGGTGTGCTCGCATCGAGGGGTCTCCCACATGGGCGCTGACCTCCTGAAGGAAGGGGGTTGTTTTAGGTCCATCCCAGAGCCCCTTCGAGTCTGCGGGTGAAACTCGCGGCCTCTGCAATGCCAGGCTTGCTGCCACCCGGCTTTGCCATGTGCAGTTGGGGTCAGAGGCGGGGCTGCAGTGTCAGGGTGACCTTGGGCAGCTTAGTGAACACCCCAGAGCTTCAGTTTTCCTGTCTCTGAGGGTAGTCTGACCAGACAGACTGTGTTAAATGGGACAGAAAACAGTGGTACTGTCCCGACTCAACGGTACGTCTGTCTGGTCATCACCAGTGAGAGACACTTAGGGTTCTGAAAAGGAGAACTGGTTTTGCAAATTTCAGCTCTGAAGGTTTGCACTAGAACTGGATTAAAAATAGCCACTGTCATCGCACAGCACGTCAGTCCCATGATTCGTTGCACGTGGAAAGGCTTCGCCGTTTGCATTATGTGAGGATTTACCTATTCAAGGCATTTCCGAAACAGGGATGACACTTGAGAGACCGCCACCGTCTCTCTCTCGGATATATGAAGGATGCCACTAAGGTCCAGTGGACCAGGCCATCGACTGCAACACTGAATAAACCAAGAAGCCCAGAGTCTGCTGTACTTGGGACAAATGATCACAAAACATCACTGTGCATTTTCCGAGTAAAAGCAAGCATTGCATTGGTGATGCCCCTGCCACCCGACCAGTGACAGTGTCCTGCTCGTGTCTGTGTTCACACAGCTGTACCTGGGTTAAGGATTTCTGACAAGGAGACCGCTCAAGACTGCGCCCTACAGAAATGATAGCCCTGACGTCACCTCCTGTCCTGGCCTGTGCTCTGCTGCTCCAGGGAAAATGCCATGGGAGGGACACTTCTCCTGATGCACACCTTGGTGAACGGAGAAGGAAAACGGGAATCACCTGGAGAATCTTTTGCTTATCCAGGTGTAAGTCTCACTCACCGATGGGGTCAATCTCTGTGAATTCGGACATTTAAGAAGGACCCACAAGCAAGTAGCAAGCAAGATTTGAAGCTCAGAAAAGAGAATCATTCATTGATTTCCTCCCTGTCCCCCCTCGTATCCATTCATTTCTTCAATAACGCTTCTTTGATGAGTGAGGCGTGTCCCCTGTCCTCCCCACACTCAAAGCCTGTTGGTGACACAGATGCTTAAGGAGACACTTTCAATAGTGTACCGAGGCCAAAGGTGACCCTGGGCTGGGGCTGGTCGGTCCTGTAGGGCCACGGCGGTATCAGGAAGGAGAAGCAGCAAATTGGGGGGGAGCTTGGTGGTGATGTGAGAGGGGACTGTGTGTGCGATGAGCCTTGAGCTTGGGGTTCAGAAGTAACGAGGAGTTGTTTAAGCCTCCGTGGTCACCACTGTGATGCTCTGAAAGAATGGAAATGTTTAAAAAGATTCTGCCTCTCTCTCTCGATCAAATTTTTCTCTGTAGGAAAATATCTGGCTGGTCCTAACAGGGCCCTCTGTCACTGTCACCTAGTGGTGCTTAAGCAACTGGAAAAGAGGGAAGAGGGGAGCAGGGTCCTGGCGCAACATCCCCAGAGAGTTCAGCTTCAGCCGAATCTCCGTAGATGTTCCAGTATGACTTGAGGGTTCCATCGAGAATTTGCATGACACGCGGTCACCTTTGTCTTCCCAACGTCTCCCTCCCTCTCTGCATACATGTTCATATATGAGAAAAGCCCCGAAACCCGGAATTATCTTCTGGAGGCCGGGCCCCTGGTCACACCGCCTCCCCCCGCTGGGCGCATGTTCTAGAACCCCGTCTGCCTCCGTGCACCGGCGGGCACGGTTGAGAGAGGCTGCGCTCGGCTTCGGTGAATCTTTTTGGAGACTCTTTCGTGGTGGGTGACTGACACAAACGAGGTGCGGCGTGACAGCGCGCCTGCCCAGTGCGCCGAGTGTTCCGCGGTCCGTGACCAAAAAACGGCACGACCCCCGTGCCCCACCCTCCCTATTCACCTGATCTCAGCCCCAGTGACTTGTTTTTGTTTCCCTGGAAGAGAAAAGTCCTCAAAGGGAAACATCTTGGCGATGTGGAAGAGGTGACATGGCGGAAGCCCTGAAAGGCATCAAAATCGACGCCTTCGGACACTGTTTGGAGCCGTGAAGAAGCGGCTCGCCGAGTGCACTGCATCCACCCGGGAGCCCTTTGCAGGAGCCTGGAGTGTAAACCCAGGAATAAATACACTTTTTAATAAATAAGTGGCAGGTGGTTGGGGGTCCCCCTTGTACATACATACATTTCCTTCTGTCTGGTTTAGCGCTGTCTCCCATTTGGATGCAGATACTCATTATGGAAAAGCGTAAAGCTGGGGGACCGTGGAGCGAAAATCACACCGTCCCCCGATGCAGTAGTAACTGCCATCAGTACTTCGCTGTAGTTTCATCAGACCTTTCCCCAGTCGTCTCCCTTTTACGTAACTTGGATCGCATGCACTTCCTATTTCACCGCACTGCACAGGAGCCTCACGGTGTCGGGTCAGCGTAGTGGAGGGGGGACCTCGCCCCTCCTGGCTTCCTAGTGGGTACAGGTTGTTTCAGTGTCTCCCCGACATGGGCTGCGCCGGGAGGGGCACGCTTTGGTGCCAAGCTCCTTTCGTACCCGCGGGCATTCCTTCAGAGTGACGAGCCGGCATCGGATTGTTAGTTTTGGGTAAAGTTTGCCCCGCGCACCTCGGACACTCGTCGCCAGGACGACTACGCGGCTCTGGTCCTTGGGAACCCTAGAACAGCAGGTGCTCTGATTCAGCCCGCCCAGGTAACGGCCTCAGGGACTGCAACACCTGTACAGGTGCGACAGGCCTGCTCGTTAAAGTCTAAGCCCCACGAGACAGAGGCCTTTGTCCTTCCCGGGTTGTTTCTTTCAGGGACGGATCCCGGCCACCCAGAACTGGCACAGTCGGCACCAACAAAAACTGGTAGAATGGGATACATTTTCCAAACCGTCCCCTGGGCGAGGCGAGGACACGCACTGGCCATCACGTGATACACGTGGGCCAAGACCGAGACTGCCCTGCACCGACCGTCCCCGTGCGGACGCCGTTCAGGAAACCCCAGCACCGCTGCTCGCCGGCCCCAGGGTGAGCACTCCTGGGTGGGCTCTTGCTTTCCGTTTCTGGACCTGTCCTGGCTGCACACCAGTCAGAGTCGCTTTGGAGATGGGTCGCCCAGGCAGGGGTGCTGGTCAGTCCCGCGCCAGCCGAGGGAGCAAACAGGCTCTGAAGATGGTGGCTTTAAGTTCCTCGGGGCCCAGGTGGCAGAGGCAGCCCAGCGCTGCCTGCGCACTGTCCGGGGCAGACACCCCACCCCACTGAGATCTGGGGGACAGCTCAGCCCTGGCTGCTGGCTGGCTCCCAGTCACAGACACTCTTTGCGGAGCCTCTCAGTCTAGTGGCTTGTCCTTTTCTCCCTGGTTCTTCTGCCCCCTGTCCTTCCAGCCTCAGCTAAAGGGCGTCCTGAGGACCCCCCGCAGTGTCTCAGCACACAGGCGCCTCCCCGCGGCCGCGTCTTATTGGGTTGTGATGGCCCAATGGCAAGTCTGATGTCCCCTTGCGTCTGACTCCCTTCAACTTTGTGTCTGCTTTTTGACAACACCCCAAGGTAATTCGTATGCTCACTAAAGTTTGACAGCCCTTGGCCTCTTTGGGGGCTTGAAAGGCCACCTGGAGTCTCCATGGGTGAGATTTCTCCTGGGGTCATGGCAGAGTTCAGAGGGCGACCGTGGCCATCTCTGGCTCACGTGCACGGTGGCGAGTGCACAGCCGTGACTGACCTCACCCTGGCTGTCTCAGGCAGAACTTCTGTATTTTCTCGTTTTTCTTTCTTCTTTCCTTCTTTCTTTCTTTCTTTCTTTCTTTTTTTTTTTTTTTTACTTATATAAACTGTAAAAGTTTTTTTTTAATACAACAAAATGAAAATAAAGGGTAAGTTATAAATGCCACCTCTTAATAGGACGGCAGTTAAATTGGAGCTGTACATCATTGACCACTATGAAAAACTACTTTCATAATTGTTTTAATTTTCTCTCTTGGTGTTATGAAGACCTTTATTACACACAGTTCTACATTAGCACCTTTATTTGTAATGAAATAAGGGCTGGAAGAGAATTGAGGTTAAAACATGGCCTAGCTTCTGACGGCAGCAGGAAAAGCCAAACTCCTGGCCAGAGGACTGGAGCACACGCCCGACGATTGCAAAGGCAAGACCCTTACGCCCCCCCTTTTCCCCATGTGAGCCCCTCCTCTTCCTCGTTTCTGGAACGTGTCATTTATGCCTGGCGCTGTAGTCAGTCTACAGAAGGAGGTAACTAAAAGCCGAGCTGTTGATGTTTCAGCTTTCAGAAGTATTTGCTTGTGATGAAAAGGCTTGCTTTTTGCTAAAGGCCAAAGAAATGTTTGTCCCTTAGAAAACCAAAATTTCAAAGACTTTAGTCATCAAAATCAGCATATCCTTGGGTTGCATAGATTTGTTTTTTGTTTTTTTTTCTCTATTTCCTTCATTTTCAGTAGAAAAATTTTGTATTGCATTCCTTTTTTGTTGTTGGGAATTATTTTGCAGTTGGGAGCAGAGCAAGACATATGCACGCACGTGTGTGCGCGTGTGTGTGTGTGTGTGTGTGTGCGCACACGCGCGCGTGGGGGATGGGAAGGTGGGCATTTGGTTGTTCCTTTTCAAAGCAATCTCCCTTTCGGAATAAAAGTTAGAGGAGACGTGGTTACGGAAACCTCGTCCTAGCCAGGCACTAGGCAGCGCTAATCATTCAGAGGCTATTTTGTCACCAATTTGAGAGCTTGTTATGAGGTTACATTGAATCATCTGTGTACCTGAAGACAGAGCAGCAAAAGCCAGGCCCGGCTCCTGCACGTGGCCAAGATTTCAAACACATAAACAATGTCCTGTCCCCCAAGTGGAGTGGATGACTATTGGAGCCGCAGAGAAACTAAGGCACTCGAGATCATTATTTGAGGTCAGGAGGTTTGCTGCTGAAAATCTCCCATTTAAGCCCAAGGGGCCTGGACTCAAAAGCGTTTTTATCAGCAGGCTGTGGAGTCAGGAGTATGCTTTGACTGCTGGCGTAAGGCTTTTGACCTGTGAAATTCCAGCGCCGGCGTTTGAACTGAGGCTTTGGACTGCATGGGCCGGGGCGGGCGGACTTAACGAGGCGTTCGTGGGCTTTCACGTGCCTTGGAGAGGGGGTGCCGCGCTCGGAGGGCTCCTTACGCTTCCAGGACAGTTGGCGTCATTACCCTTTCCTCTCACAAACCTGGGGCCAGAGAGGCCCTGTTGTTTTTGTTCGACAGCCAAATATCCTCTGAACCGAAGTCGAGGGCTGATGTGAATAATACTGTTTATGAATTAAAAACAAGCTGTGACCTGAGTGTCTGGGGACTCGTAATGGATTCTAATTCAACTGCAGGGGAAGAGTCCGAAGCCGGCTTTGAGCAAAGGGGTCCCCTCTGGACTACATGCTGGCACAGGGCGGCTTTCTGAAGGGCAGTTAGTGAATAGTCCAGAAAAGGGGAGCCCCGTGATTTGGGGGCCACGCCTCAGACAGTTGTGTCTCGCCCAGCCGGTGGTCACATTTGTAACATGAACAGTTACCAAAGGGAACTCGCCTCATTGCTGCGTATATTTTTGGCTGTGAATTCACAGGATTGCAGCTCTGCTAGGAACGGAGGACACGACGGTCGATTAGAGTCCCGATCAAAATCAAATCAGTTATTAGTATTTATTCCTTCTCGATCGATCTGGTTGGTCATAGAGGCTGGGCGTGGGTGCATTCCCCGTGGCTGCATTCCAGTAAGTGCTGATTGAGCTACGGGAGAGGCTTCCCCGGTCATGCTTTGAGTTCTGTCCCTCTTGTCCTTACCTCATATTTAGTGTCATAAGGACAGCTTCTGTCATGGAGGAAAACTGTTCCCAAACATGGGACACGCATGCTGGCTTGTCGGTGATGAGGCCCTAACCGGCTGCGCGTCTGTCCGGCTCCTTGCCGACCTCGGATTGCTGAACGATGTTTGTCTTTATTTCACTTCACCTTTCCGTCCAGAGCAGTTGTCATACAAGTCACGTGGCCCGCTTGTGATGCAGGTGTGAGATTAAAAATACGAGATTCTCCTTTCCGTGTTGTTGCTCTCTAATCATTTCTACCTCTCAGATATTTGCCATCTTTTCCGTGTTTTGGGGGATCCATATTGGCCACGGATTGCGTAGGCCCCTCGGCGCTCCTCTTAACCTCTGATCAGTGGGTGGTGGTGAGGCTATAAATCAAGATGTCTGCCCACCAGGTTGCCTTCCGGACTCTCCCTGGTATGGGCAGGGCGGGTGCTGTGTGGGCACGGCCAGCTGACCCGATTGGTTAGAACTAAATGCCAGGCCAACCTTTCTGGAGCAGGTTTTGTGACACCCACTCAGGCCTTTGTTAGTGCATCTTAACTGTGATTGGATTAGCAGGAACTCGCACATATCAGAGAAAGTTCTAAGGCCTCCTGGGCTGGATGGTTTGGCTTCTAGAATTTTCTCTCTAACGCAGCTTTTGCCTTGCTGTGTGCACCCATCACCCTGCGAATGATGAAGACATTCTGGCTTCCAGGATTTCACCTTTATGTCCTCAACAGTTTGATCCACAAAATTACCCGTTGTGTGGGCATTTGTCTGTTTACTGTAATGAGGACAACTGGATTTGTAATTGTCTATTAAATGGTCTATTAAATAGTGTCATAGCTGGAGGGACCTCAGCAAAATAATTGGGCTTCTCGATGCTTCACAGGCTCCCTCTTCTCACACTGTTTGAAGCACCTTTTTGGGAAGATAGCTAAAAGTGATCTTCCTTCTCGTTTTAAATCTCATAACTGGAAGCCATTCTGGTGATTGTTTTTTCCCTGGGATTCAAGCCTCAGTTTCCTCAGTTGCCTTTGCTGTCCCACCTAGTGGCATTCCCAGCAGCTCGTGGGTGTCTCCTCTCTGTTAACGTGATGGTTTCTCCTGGCCGATCACCTTGGCTTTTGTCCTGGTCTCATGCCCAGGCTCTCCTGGCTTCTCCAGGGCTCCCCTGTGGGCTCACTTTCTAGCAAAGTCCCTTGTCCTACCTCACCTCTTTGCCACCTTCATCCCCATCTGCGTGTTTAGATGGACGTGCTTTAGCATTCATTTCCCGGGCTCTGCTTCTGCTCTACCACACTCACCCCTGCCCGTGCTCTCGGCTGCAAACAGAAGTCTACACTTCTGCAGTCCCCAGATACTCGCGTTAGAAGGTTGTTCCTCATGTGGCCTGTGTCCACTCATGCCTGAAATGTGCTCCTCAGAAATGTGCAAATGTACCTTTAAAAGTGAATAATTAGGAATTTTTCCATTGTTTGTAAGTACAACTAGCTCACCACATCCAGGATTTCACAGATGAGGATAAAATAGGATGAGACTAAAATAGATTAACTTTTTTGGATCAAAAGAGCCAACTTAGGGGAAAATATTTAGTAAATAATATCAAGGAAGGGGGCTCCCCTAACCAGCCCCTCGTCTAGAGCAGAGGTAGGTGGGGCCTGGCAAGGAACGGGCTCATTTTCGAGGAACTAAGACCTGAGGACTGCGTCTTGTGGGTCCCTGAGAGATGACAGCTGCTCCATGTGGAGCCAAGAGGAGCTGCGGCAAGCCGGCAAGGTGGGGCGACTAGGGGACACGTGCTGGTGTCCTGGTGCTTCCTAACCAGACCCATGTGGCTGCATGTACCCCAACAGCCTCCCCGGAAGAGCATCCCGACGTCCACCTGCCTTGGAAAGTCAGTGCCGGAAGGAAGGAAGGAGTAGGCCTGCGTCCCTTCCGCTTGGCTCATCGTTCTCTGTGTTAATCGCAGCCCTACCTGACACCTTGTCTGCCTATAATTCACCACCATCTCCTGTTTCTCATGACATTGACCATTATTCATTGTACCCATCATAGCAGGATAGCGCATGGTGACACTCACTGGCATCTGGCTGGCATGTTTCCCCTGGAACTTTTCTGCTCACTGAGTAAGCCAGGGGGTGCCAGACCCGGCTGGGGGACGGCCCGCTGGGCTTCTTCCTTGTGCACAGAACCCTGACTTTTTTGGGTCCAGCTCCATAAGCATCAATTCTTGTGTCCTCTGATGGGAGGGCAGTGGTGCGGTGGGGAGCTATTGATGTCTACACTTCCCTATTCGTCAATGTCTTTCCCATACTATATTTATTATAGTTCCTGGGATAATCTTTTTTCCCAAATGACTGTGTGTTTTCCTTGATGAAAATTTCCAGCGCTGTAACTGTGTTTCCCTTCCTGAGTCGTGTGTGTGTGTGTGTGTGTGTGTGTGTCTGTGTGTGTGTCTGTGTGTGTGTCTGTGTGTGTCTGTGTGTGTGTGTGTCTGTGTGTGTGTATGTATTTTTTTTTTTTAAGAAACGCTGTATTTTGGAATAATTTTAGATTTACAGAGAAGTTGTGGAGCTGATGCAGAATAGTCCTGCCTGCCCCCCACGGGCTCCCTCTGACGTCAGCATCTTACATACCCGGAAGACGGCAGGCACCTTTGCCGGAACTGCGCAGTGAACTCGTGCGCAGGGCTGTGACGGACCCGCACTCCGCGTTCAGGGTTTCTGTTCGTCTTTGTGCCCCGCCCCCTTGCCCTTTCTCTCCTCCAGGACCCCGTCCAGGATCCCACATTGCAGTCAGACTAATTTTATTTTTGAGATAACTGTTTCTCTTTTCCCATCCTGTTTTTTAACACAGACATTTCAGTCACCTGCCATGTTCATCGTGTGGCCTCCTAGCCACCAAAATGTCATTCCTGTCACTGAATGCAGAAGTCATATCAGATAATGTCTCTTTAATAAAGTTCCCAACTTCTCTACAATATCTGCGAAGCTAGTAAAATTTTGACAAAATTTAAAGACAGCCTGGGCCACGAGCCAGATCTTCAGTGCAACTTCAAAATAAAATTCGGTGAAAAGTGTTCCCCAGAGAGCACCATGGGAAGGAGCACGTATAAACCCTCAGGAGTTCAAGTATTTTTCCTTTGCATGCAAATTTCGAAATTTCCATATTCCTCCTTGTTTATGGGCCAAGAGGTTATGAGGCAAATAGTTCTGTACAAAAACCCTTTCTGTGAAAAGATTAGCATATGCTGCCTTTAAAATGCTCTTAATAGTTTTTAATATCCATAGACTTTCATATATGATTGTCTAAGTAACCCAATTGGGAAATTAATTGCTTGATCTTGTAAGTTTCTGAGTACAAGACATGGAAGGGATATCAGAATGTAATTCTGTTTGATGGTATCTGGAGATAGACTCACTCCCGGAATTGATTTTTGGGTCCGTAGGCACCGGCTGCGGTATCACGTACGATGAGGCCGACCTTGCCGTTTGATACTGTGTATTCTCACGGACGCTGTGTCCGCACTTGGCTTCATAAAACCGGGGAACGGAATTACCAAGTGAAAAAGAGGTCCGTCATCAATTATTTTGCCTTTGTGACAACACACTGACCCGTCAGCTCCTTTGCTCACCGCCTCGCCTACACTTCCTTCTGGCCGTGCACGTGGTGTTATTATTACTTCTGCATCTCACGGAAACCCCCCCGGGTGACAGTCCGCGCTGGCATCCGGGTCAGTCTCATCCTGACGGGTACCCGGGCCCAGCACCAGCCGCTGTACTGGAGCCCTCCCGCGCTATTCTCTCCTGGCTTTGTGACGTGCTTTCTCAGGTTCCATTCTCTCGAGATGCGAGTGTGCAGTTTTCACACATCCGAAGAGCGTCTGTCTTCACGGCTTTGGGGACCCGGCTCCTTTAAACCCACCGCCTCCCCTGGGCTTTCTCAGCCTCGGGTATGGATGTAACCTTCCGCTCTTCAAATCCCCGCAGACCTAGGGTCTGACTTGCTCATTTCTTGTGAATCGCAAACTTCGTTGCTGGGGTCCCCGTTTCCCTCCAAGTGCATGTCTCCTGCCCTTGGCCATGCCCGTTAGGTGGCAAGACTGGCAGGATCGGCGCATTGCCCGTGCGTGCCCACAGCCAATGAAGGGCCCCATTTCTGGAGCGCCAGGTGCCAGGTACCGCCTACTTCCTCAGGATCTCACGACCCCGCCCACGACTTTATGAGACAGCTCAGACTAGGCCCCCCCACCCCCACCCCGTTTGCCTGAGAGGAAACTAGGACCAGAAATGGCTGCTCTGGGCCCCGCAGTAGTCTGTGGGTGAGCCAGAACCGGGACCCACGTGGGTTAGGACTCCGGCGTCGGAACTGCCTCCTCTCCCCGAGCGGGCTGTGATGGGAGCTCGGGGAGCGCGCAGCACGCACCCTCGGCCGTCGGTCCAAGGCGAGAAGGATCCGCTCTGCAGCGCATCGCGAGTGCGGAATGCAGCCCCCGCTCTCCGAATGGCTTCATCGTATTACACACTCATTCTTATATTCTGAAATTGGTTTTGGAACAGTTAAACCTTTCCTTTGGATGGAATAATACTATGTTCTGGTGTTGTCAAGGTCTCTCCCCCCTGCACAGGCAAGAGGAAACTCTCTAAGCTTCTGGAAGTTTCCTGCTCATTGTCACTAGTGACATCAGGGACCACGGACCAACACCCTCCTTGACTCCTCCTCCTGAGAGTGGTCCCTTCCCCAAAGCAGAGCTGTGCAGCTCCCTGTGAATGTTTGGGGTTTCCTGAGAGCTGGGTCCTTGCACCCAAAGTCACCTGTGCATGGGGTGGCATGGTTTGCCAGGGTTAATGTGGGCATTTCTGGAGGGAGAGGGCAGGAGAAGGAAGAGCCACCGTCTTGGCTGAGGGGTGAAGTGCTCCTCAGGTCTGATTGGCCTGTGGGTGGCTCAGGTGGGTGAGCCTGAGCCACAGTCCGTCCAGGTTGCCCTCTCCTACCACGCCCTCCCCTTTGGGGCAATTGCTACTTCCCTCCGGGAAGGGCAGAGCCTCTCCTTCCCCAGGTTCTGCTCCAGTGGAGGAGGGCTTGTGGTCCAGATCTGGGGCTGCCGAGCTCATGGGGGCTGCGCTGGCTGAGGGGTGGAGAAGGAATGCCGGTCCTGGCTGAGGGCCGTATTCCAGGGGGAGGAGTTGGAGAGCATGAATGCAAAAAGAAACTCTGATTGCTGAATGCCAAAGGGAGAGATTCCTGGGGACGCATTTGCCTAGTATCACACTAACAAAGTGAGACAAGTAGGGTGATGGGTTCCAAGCATCAGAAATGAGCTCTCAGCCTCCGGTGGACCCCCACCCCCACCCCCGCCGGCCCGCAGACCCAGAGGCTGCTCCCGGGCCTGGGGAGGTGGGGGCTGCAGCTTTGTGAAGATGGGGTGCAGGGAGGCTGGGAAGAGAAGCCGGCTCCCAGCGCCCGCCACGTGGGGGCAGCAGCTTCGACGATTTCCAACCCCGAGCCAGTCTGTAGCGGAGACGGAGGCAGGAAAAATTCGCGTTAACAAAGGCCAGCTCACATTTTAAACAGTTTAGAGGAGACCTCTGCATATTAGTCTGCAGTTTCCCTTTCCGTTCCTATTCAAAGTTATCTCTAGAAAATAACCCATATCGTTAAGACTCTGGTGGAAGTAATTGATAAAGAATAGAAATCTCAGCCAGGGCAGAATAAGCCTCAGAAAAGCACAGTGCGGGGCCCATTTTCTGAGTGCATGAAACTGGGCTTAGAGTTTGCGCTGGGAGTATTTGAGCTAAATTAACTCACGAAAGAAGATAATACAATGTACCATCATTTTAAAGTAATTTAATCATGAAAACTAAAAATTTGGAAGAAAACAGATATTTTACTTAATAGAAACCATCTGCACCGTACAGTAGGCAAATTGTATAAAATGAATAAAACTGTCTCAGGAGGAGAATGGCGCAGGCACCGGCTTCTGTAATGAAGATGTATATGTGCCTTTTAGCATGTGCATTGTCTATTAGACGAGGTAAATCGCCCCAGAGTATAAAGGAAACAGTTACAAATTTTATTACCGGCATATGACTGATGACAACGGCAGCAACAGAAGTAATGCGTGTGAGATGGGGTCTCGTCCCAACTCCAAATGGCCCTCCGCTTCGGACCCGTCCTGACGGCGGAGCCTTTCCTGAGCGTTAGGTCACTGGGACATTTTTGTCTAGTTACGATTGCGTTAGTGGCTGGTACCCACCAGGACCCTCTTTTAACTTGTTTAGGCTCCAAGCACGCTGTCTGATTTGATTTGGCCACACCGGGGGAGGGGCTAATTGAAACGACTCGGGAGTGGCTTTCACGGGGACTTTTGGGCGGACAGTTGCGGGTGGAGGGTGTGGTGACCAGCAGGGACCTGCGCTCCTGTGACAGGGCACTTCCGTTCTCCCAGAGGAGGGGCTGGCTCACCCGCTCTGTAGCTGAAGGTCGAGTGGCCACATTTCTCAAAACAGGCACTTGTTCCTAATCTGCAAATTAACTAAATCATCACAACTGCTAATTATACAGTATCAGGCCTGGAATATGTAGGGCTTGAGTAATAATCAGCTTTTTAAATTAAGTTGGTGACAACCACTATTAGCGGCTGTGATTTAATAATCCCAATAAATGTGCACATTTTAAAAAGGGGCTCTTTGTAATTTTTTCCTTAGCATTTGCAACTGAATCTGTTAATGAAAAGAGAACACAACAGTTTTATGTTACAAATGATGCCATAATAGGTAAATAAAAGGGCTCCTCCACATGCTATTAATGATCGCGATGGCTCGGGTAGGAATTGACAAGGGGAAGCAGAGCGAGATCGAAATCACATTTCTATTTCTGTCCGTTATGATGAATTAAGGCTAGAAAGAGAATCTGATTCCTTTTGTATATTAACATTTTGGGGCAGTAGGAACAGACCCCATTAACAAACATGTAAAGTAAAAATACCTCCCTGAAGATCTAGACTTTGGCAAATTTAGAACAAATGAGATGCAATTTTCTACTTCATATGCTCTCCCGGTTTTACCTAATATTATTATAATGTATTGGCTCAACCAGCGGCCCGCGCCTCTGCGGCGGGGCAGCGGGGGGCGGGGGCTCCTGGCAGGGATGCAGCCCCCTCTTCCCATCCCCCTCCCGCATTCTCTGCCGCCCCCCCCCCCCCCCGGGAAGTCACCCCGAGGAGCAGCGGCAGCGGCCAAGTCCGGGGTGGGCGCTGGGGGCGCTGGGGGCGCTGGGGGCACGGCCAAGGCACTGGGGTGCCTGCTTCAGGGGCTGGCGGGGACCCTCACCCGGCCAGGCACACACTCCTCCCCCCTCTCCGTCCCCACTGCCAATAGTCCTTTTTTTTCCTAGTGGTCAATTGAAATTTTATGGCTTAGTTATTTAAGAGAGACTATGGAAGAGCTAAATGAGGGAAGGATGACTGAACGCTGCCTGTCATTTACAATAATTACTCTTGATAGCAATTTGAACTAATTTGCATTAAAAACACCCATTTAACCCATCTGCTGAAAAGGGCAACTTCTTGTATCCTATTTTTGAGACCTCAGGCCTCCTTTTTCCCCCTCCAAATATAGATCTAGTTTAAATTCCGGAGGCAGCAGAGGGCAGCGAGGAACCGTCTGCGCAGGCCGGGCAGCTGTTGAGCTACCTGCACAGCGTCAGAGTATTGTGTTTCAGGGCCCAGGGGCTCACTGCTCATGAATTGTCCTTTCACACAGAGCAACTTTAAAAGCCCGGAGATGGGGGCAGAGGTCAGAGCCAGGATTCCAGGCTCCGTTCTCTCCTTAGCAGGACCCTAGACAAGACCCCTTATCTTCACGTCTCGGGCTGTTTTTCATCAGGGCAAGAAAGGTAATATCTTCGCTCTCCAAGGCCTTCAAAACATGCACGCACGTATAATATAAGTGGATGTTATTACTGATCAGATGAGGATAGGCTTTCGGCGGGGGATGGGGGGCTCTGAAGGCTCCTGCAATGGAGTCTTAGGGTCCGATCCCGCCCCCGCCCATGTCTGGGGCTCTCTGGGCTTGGCGAGGGCCTGCGTGTCAGTGAAGTGACAGTAAGCTGCGTGTACACAGCTCCCTCTCCATCTCTGTGTTTGGTTTGTCTTCACTCCAACTGATGTTTTCCTGACATTCTTGGTTCAAAAAGACAGATAGGTCCCAGTCTGTTATGCAGGGGGGCACCATTTGCATCCCCCCGCCACACACCCACCCTTCTTCATTAGTTTCTTCTTTTCTGCCAGTTTTGTTTTGGGCCTTGAAGACGGTTATACCTAAAACTCAGCGAGAACAGTGGACATTCGAAGCTGGCATCTTCTGACCCCGTGGGCTCGGAGGCTGGGGCGGGGGCAGGAGGCAGAGAGCAGTGTCTGGGCTGGAACTTGCGGATGGAGAAACTGAGGCTCGCAGGGATGTGTGCACCCGAGTGGAGCCAGGTTTGGAGAGACACTTTTCCGCCGTTTCCTTTATTTGTGTCAGTCCCTAGAGCCGCCGTGTTTTCTGCACCCGTAACTGGAACCCTGAATACGGAACAGAGTTTTGGGGATAAGTCAGGGCCGAAACCAGCTGAGAGTCAAGGGCGGGCTCTTCTGTCCTCTCCCCTTGCTTTGTTCTGTCCCCTGTCCTCCCTCGTTCCTCTCTGTTCTTCTTTCCCTGCCTGTCCATGTCTCTTTCCAGCCAGCTGTCTCCCATCTGAAGTTCCCAGTGCAGTGTTCCCAGCCCCAGGGGTGTGGGAGGTGGCGGACCCCAAGCCGAGCCCTGCCGGAGTGGGTGGGGCTGCAGGCTTCCACGTTGCAGGGTGGAGGGAGGTAGGGAGCATGGGGGTACAGGTGCAGCACTGTGCCCTTGCCTCAGGCCAGGGAACCTTCTGGCCGGGGCGGGTGCTGCAGAGGCCAGGGGGGCTGCAGGGCCAGAGGCAGACGAAAGGAAGGTGCTAGGCCTGGCGGCTGCTGCTCTCAGACACAAGATGGCACTCTTAAGCTTTGCAAGGAGTCGGTGCTCAGAGTGAAATTGGCATTCCCCCTTCCCCAGCCACCTCCTCCAGAGAGGCTCGCTGGGAGGCAGGAAGAGGGGAGGAGAGTTGGAGGCGTCCTGGACATTTCCTGGCGCCCACAGCGTGGGGCCCCGCTGTCCCCTGGGCGGTCAGGGCTCCCAGAGGCCCCAGGGCGGCTGCTGTCAAACCCAGGCATTGCCGGTGTGGTCCTCAGGAGGCTCCCGCAGCTGGAGTCTCGGGCTTTGTTCCCTGACCAGGGCAGAAGCGGTAACGGGAGCTGTGCTGACCCACCATACAGCACCAGGCTGGTCAGAACCGGCCTCCACGGGGCCCTGACCTGTTTGGAGGTGCTTCATGTGCTTACCGGGTGTGGGCTCAGAGCTGTGCTGGGGGCAGGTTTCTCCCAGGGAGGTGTCTGCGTGTCGGGAAAGCCCTGATCCCCCCAAGCACACCCAGCTCCCATCTCTTGGAGGCGTTCCCAGGCCAAGTGGCGGGGCACAGAGCGGCCTGCTGCACACAGCGGCCCCTGGGCTGTAATTAGCCACCTGTCCGCCTTCCAGTCTCTGAGGCTGGGTCCAGCCCAGTGCAAGGGAAGTGCTAGGGCTAGGCAGACAGAGGGACCAGATCGGCCTGTGGTGACAACTCTGCGACTCAAAAACCACAGCAAAGGGCTTTCGGATGCACGGGAGGACCCTGGAGAATTAGGGCCCAGGCCACAGGGAGTGGTGTTAGGTTGGGAGGTGGGAACCTGCCGTGGAAGCCAGGGTGAAAAGTCAGGATGCCTGTCTGCCATCAGCTGCTAGGGAATGGGCAACCCGCGTGACCTGGCCGGACCTCAGTATAACCGTCTCAGAAAGGAGCACAGGGATCAAATCGTGGTTCAAATTCCGGGTTGCACAATAACCTGAACTGGAACAGATGGGAAAATGCCAGAATTCATAGCATGTGAGGAGGTTGAGTACTATTTCTGGATGCTTTTATTTCAGCACGTCTGTACACACACATGCATGTGCACACACACATGTACACGCCGTATATGTATATGCACAGATGTATGGGCTTTGGGCCATGAAGTTGCGTGCTCTGTGAGACAGCGGGCTCCGCATTGGTTGGCCCGTGACCTTGCAGACCTGGCGGGGTACCTCTCTGAGCCTTCCCAGTGGTTAGGATGCTGACGGCCACTCCAGGAGGCCCCTGGCAGGCTGAAGAGAGACTGATTGGTGCCACTTTGCTTCCCCCTTTCCAGCTCTGCTGTTTACTCAGACTCCACTGGCTGAGCCTCAAGAAACACTCTGATGTCTAGTGACGAGAGATCCTGACACCTGACCCTCTTGCCAGGGCAGAGGATCCGTCTTTTGAGACTCGTGTTGCGTGAATGGTGGAAACTGAGGCCTATTGTACCAGCCTGTGAGGGTCGTGCCGTGGAAGCCAGTGCCCTGAGCCACACTTTTGTCATGAGCATGACCATGGTGTCATCTGCTGCTATGCAGAGCCCTAGTTCACTTGGTTTCTTAAGGTCAATCCACTGACACACAGCTTCCTGGCGCGGGAGTAACTTAACTTGATGGAAGACTTGCTTGTGGGTCCTGGGGGGCTGTACAGTGGAAGGGCTCTATAGGATCCATGAGGATGGGGTGTACAGTGACGACCCCAGGGCTGTGAACAGACCAAAGAGGAAGGGTGGTGGACGGATGGGTGGTTCCGCTCTCCCTCCTAAAAGGTGGTACAGTTGACCTTGGCTGTCCTCCCTCATTGGTCGCCTTTTGCAAAGGCCTTTGTCATGGGTGTGGACCAGTGTTAGGTGTGGCCTTTGATTTTCACACCCTATTGTGTCAGGACAAGGCCAGAAAGAAGGCAGAGTCCCCAGACAGGCAGACTGGGGTTGAGGGGGTACCTGCTTCCCAGTGCCCTGACTGTCAGGCTGACAGCTGAGTCCCTGTGTGCTCAGGGGCTCCCACCCCTGACCTGCACCATTGAACTCTGGCCAGCCTCCACTATGACCAGCCCGTGGCCCCCACCTGGTTAACTACAATAGAAAGACAGAGAATCTGGAGGTCTGTGTGTGGCTCTGCTCTTGTGCTCTGGGACATCTTGGGCAGGTCTGTGCTCTGAGCCTCAGTGTCCTCATCGGAAAAGTCCAAGGGCCATGTGGAATTGTTCACAGGACACTTGTGGCTCTACAACTCACCGTCTTGTCTCTGAGTCCAGCTGGGCAGAGGTTATTCATCTGCATTCCACACAACTTGAATTTGGGTCTAATATCTCTCCCCCAGGTCCAGGTTTCATGGTTCCTGGCTTTACCTTGAATCAGACCCTAATTCCTAACAATATAATTCACAACAGCATTGGTTTGATGATTAGGTTCTTGGCTTGGACTCCTTTAGTCCTGGTTCTGATCCCATTCTTTTAAACCTTCAAGAATGTCATACTAATAATTATCTCCCTGGAGTTTCCTTATTAGTTTTTTAATCAACTTCACTTGACCAACTAAGAATTGATATTCAGCCCAAGTGCATTCCTGTCCGACTGTATAACTTTCCCTCCTGGTTCTACTACTTTGTTCTCTGTTGTTACAGATAATATTTAACTAGCATTGCCTTAATTGTGTTTGTAGGACGTTATTTCCACAAGATCTTAGGTGTTCTGCAAGGAAGTGACAGGGGTGTTCTAGAATCCAGTGTATTTGGGAGTCACAAGTCAAGTACATTTGAACTGATTCGCAGAACCTTCCTTATCCCACAGAGCATTGGGCGAGGGGGTTGAGAGGCCTGGACACCGCCGGCGCCGCCCCCGCCCCATTAGGACACTGCGGGTCCACGGCTGCAACAAGGAGGCCAGGGCGTCCTACGCGAGGTCCTTCTCCAGCTCTGTTCTTCCATAGTGCTGGTTCGTGTTCTGACTTCCTTCTAAACGTGCCACCGAGAGGACGTTCTGGGCGTTCACAGTACGTAACTACAGCGCCACGGTGCGTGGGGGCGCTGAGTGCGTCAGCCAGGCGCGTGGGGGCGCTGAGTGCGTCAGCCACGGCGCATGGGGCGAAACGGTTATGCTCTCCTCGGGGAGGAGGACACGCCAAGTGTTTCCTGGCGATTCGGGGTCCCTTATGGAAAGCCACATGGTCAGTAACAAGTCCAGAGACAGAAGGACGTGGGCTGAGCCGGTCACCAGGGTTTAACGATGACGTGGGACCTTAGGTGCATATTATAAGAAGGTGGTGTTTGGGCGGACGGAGGACACAGGGAAGGCACTCCCCACGAAGGGGACCAGGGGCGTGGAGGCAGAAATGACGAGGATGGGGACACTGCCCCCCGATGCTGGCAGCTCAGTGTTAACTTAGATAGGCGCCCTCAGCGGAGGGCTGGCTTCTTCCTCCCTGCCCATCATCATGGCTCAGACCATGCCGTCCCACCCTAGCTGACTCATCTGTACTTTTGCAAATTAAAGGTCACCCTATTTTACTCGCCTGTACCGTGTGACCCGCTGGCATTTCCCCTTTGCTCTCGGGGGAGTGAGAGGTTTGAAGGCAGCGAGGTAGCCTCGGGGCGTCTCAGGGTGAGGTCCTGCCTTCTTCCCTTTGTCTGAGGTGTGTTCAAGGGGACACCAGAAGCACCTGTGTGTGGCTTAGGGATGAATGTCAACAGTGACACTATTCTGTCACGCCTGTAAGACGAAACAGTTGCTTTGGAACTGAAGAAACCAGTGCAAGACAAAGAATCTGTGACAACTATCGTCTTTGGGACATGTGTATTTACACTAAGCAATTCTTCATTAATTTCTTCCACAAAATACATTTATTTGAGGATCTTCTATGTGCTGGGCACTCACAGTTCAAAGGGGAAAAGGCGTAGTCCTGTTTTGGGGGCGCTCATGATCAACTAGGATCACTACAACCACAATAAATAAACGAATTAAAATGCCAGCTAACAAACGTCACACTGAACTTGGTCCCCACTTACTGCACCATGTTCCAAGCACTGTGCCGGGTGCTTATGTGTATTCCTTGTTTTGTTGTCTCTTTAAATGCTCACAAAAGTCCTGTCCAAGCTGGCATGCTTAGTCTTCAGTTCGCATGATTACTTCACAGATGCAGAAACTAAATGATAACGCAGGGTGAAGACCTCGGTCTGTGTGATTCCAGGGTGTCTGTTCTCTCATGGGCACCAGGGTCATGGCGGGGGTGAAGGTTCTGGACCACAGAGGAGGAGGCATTAACTCTGGGGAGCTAGAGAGGGCTCGGTGGACAAGGGAACCTCTGAGTTGGGTCTTGAAGGATGAGTAGGAGTTTGTAAGGTGTGAGTTCGGGACAGAGAACAGAACAGCATTTTTGGAACAGGGAACACATATATGTAGAGGACACAGGTGAGAGAAATGGGGCTGCGAGATCTGTGAGTGGTTAGGATCAGTGGGGGGTGAGAAGTGTGGGGCGGCCTGGGGGAAGGAAGGAGGTGAGGGCGAATGAGGTCTATTGTGAAGGGCCTTGCAGCTCGGGGTGAGGCTGCACTGTAAGCTGTTAATAACACGGATTTTTAAGCCGGAGGAATTACATGGGTTTCTCTCCTCTTCTCCCCAGTCTTACGTGAAATGGTCACGTGGGATGTGGTGTCGGGGCTGTGCGGTCGGAGGTGACGTGTTGATCTGGGGCTGGAAGCACCGTGCAAGCAGTTACTCGTTCCAGCTGAGAATCACCTGTAAACCTTCCCATGGCATACGAGCACCTGCCTGTCCTCACCGCCCCGCACACCGCCCCGGTCCACAGTGACATCACGCCACTGAGCAGAGCACCGCAAAGTCCCCATCAACACCCCAAAAATTCAAACGCAGAATCACCGTGTGCAGTGCCACTCCCAGGTATGCTCCCCAAAGAGTTGAAAACGGGGACCGAAGCAAATGCTGTTACACAGATGCTCGTAGCAGCACTATTCACCACAGCCCGCAGAGGGAAGCACCGCGTGCTCCTCGGCCCCTGAACGGTGCTGTGCCCACGAGAACGATCCCCGAACACTTTATGCTGAAAGAAGCCTTACCACTAAAGGCCACTTAGCACAGGTCACACTTACGTGGGAGGCCCAGAATAGCTAAGTCGGGAGAGACAGAAAGCAGATTGCTGGCCCCTCAGGGCTGGGCGTGAGGAGGGGTGGGGGCGACTACCTAACGGGCCCAGGTTTTTATTTTGGGGCGATGACAATGTTTTGGAATTAGATAGACTTGATGGTGGCACCACATTTTGAGTGTATTCAGTCAGGTGACTTCCAAGGCAGTAAGTAAGTACACGCGCACGAACACCACGCTCCCGCCGGGCCGCCTGTGCTCAGGGGCCCCTGGCGCCGTGTCCCCATTCCCCCCGCCGAGGCCGTCGGGCACTTCCCGGGAGAAGACGGTGGGTGCGCCCACGTTGACCCATTGGACTCCGCAACTCACTTTCTCGAATGCAAGATAGTAAAGGGCAAAAGTTACTCCTTCCCTATTCTTTTAATTGCCGGGATCAATAGTCACAATTGATTTAAATTGAGAAATAGTCTCCAGGTAACATTTAGGAAGACTCACTGCAATCGAGGAGAGTGACGGCTGCTGTCCGAGGGGACTGGGCGCCTTTGGGTTCTGCCAGCCCCCGCCGGCCACGTGGTCAGTCAGCGAGGTCAGGGGTCGGCCTCCCTGTGTTCATCCGGACGGGCCCGGGCTGCTTCAGCCAGAGTGGGGTCAGCAGGCAGGTCGTGCCTACGACGATGCTGGAGGCCGGGGGCTCCGGCGCTGAGTGGGGGGTCCCTGGGCCGGCCCCTGGGAGGGCCTGGCTAAGCCGACGTCCTGCTCAGTGCTGCCGTGTGGAGTGGCGGGCCTTGGAGGACACAGGGGCCTTGGTGTGGGACACGGGCCTTGGAGGGGACAGGAACCTTGGAGGGGACGCGGGCCTTGGAGGGGACAGGGATTCTGTCCTTGGGTCTCTGTTTCGGAGGTCATACTGGGAGGTGTGAGTCAGGGCCAGGGTGCCATGCTCAGGGCGCTCCATGCCGGTGACCCCACCTGCCTGTGCTTTCCTGTAACTATTGTGGGGCGCAGCCGGTCCCAGAAGAGAGGCCACCTTCCAGCCCAACACCTGGGGGTGATATTAAAGGGAGAAAACAAGTGTTGACTCCCAACACCCTATGCTGGCTGGTGAGACAGCTCATCAATAGGATTGGGTGACAGGATTGATCTTTTACTTATAATGCAGAACATTGAATAGATGGCAAAAGTGCTTTTAAAAGGGGCCCATGGAACACTTTGAAAATATTAATTAGTGTGTTGAAGCATTCTGCAGAGCATTTCACAGTGAAACTGCTCCAGGGGCTTGCTGGAGATGAATTATTAATAAGCACCCCTCTCCACGCGCTGCTTCCCACCCTGATTTCGTGGGAGTGGGTGTGGGTTGGTATCTGCTCCCTTCATTTACTGCTCATTTCATGCAGGTGGAGAGGTGAGGGTCGCCCATCGGGGCCCACGTGTCTGGAAAATGAGACACACCCCGGCTGGGAGAAGGGCCCTGGGGAGACAGGCCGGGCTGCGAACGCGCCGTGGGCGTGGTTCTCCACGTTACAGCCAGAAACCCGCTGGGCCTGGCTTTCGGGGGGTCGGTTAAGGTTTCGTAAGGCCCGATTCCAGCCGGCAGGAGGGTGATGAGGCTCAGGAAACTGCAGTTTCAGGGAGCATGTGGAGGCTTCTCTCCACAGTCCTCCGACTCCCGCTGTGCCTGCATCACCGGGGGAGATAGCACCATTCCCACCCCAGCCGATCTCAGCCGTGTCCACCACAAGGGCTCACGCCCCAAAGCTGCCCGGATGCAACAGCCCCTGGACCAGCCCACGGGTGATCCCACCAGAAGCCGGCCCGGCCCGTCTTCCGAAGCAGAGATTCGTAGAAACATAAACATATTCGTAAGGACATGGTGCTTTAAACTTGCCAACTAATTCAATCAAGAAATGA
>PVJL010007429.1:0-78333 GCA_004026885.1 Lyroderma lyra | reverse complement strand
ACGTATGAAGCTTTTAAAAGGTCTTTGTGTCCCTCCCCCTCCCAATAAATCCTAAGGCCTTTCTCTTTTTAAAACTTTCATCGTAGCATTTATTGCCTTCATTAATTTATGTGTTTCAAACTAGGCTGTAAATCTTTGAGGACAACGACCTACCCTCATTCTTTTTTTTTTTTTTTTTTTTTTGGTATGTGGGTAGCTCCCTGACTGGGAATCGAACCCAGGCCGCAGCGCTGACAGCGCCAACGCCAAAGCCTTAAGCCACTACACCATCAGGGAGCTCCCCATTTTTTATTGCTTTAAGCACCAGTTTGTGGTAATTTGCCATGGCAACCCTAAGAAACTAATACATACAGACATCAAATAAAGAAACAATAAACCTAGAGATCCAAGTGGCCCAACAAACTCTATGTACAAGACTTATGAAGAATGAACACTGTGAAAAGTGATGAAAAGAAAATATTAAAAATAGTGGTAAGGGGAAAAGATTGAACCAGTGATAAAGAAAGAATATTGAAATCATTCAATAAAAAGGGCACATTTTGTCCAAAAGAATAAAGGTATTTTTTATTGACGTAAAGAGTGCCAATGACATTTTATCTCCTGTGACAATGACACAAGACTTTTTGTTGGAATGATGGCAGACTTCTTGTTGGAAACAATGCAAACCAGAACATACTGGAATAGCATTTGCAGTGCAGAAAATAAAAATCTGTTAACTTATAATTCTATACCAATTGAACATATTTTCGTAAATAAAGCAAAATGCATTTCAGACACACAAAAGCTGAAATAATCAACGAGACACCTACCTTATAGGAAATGTTGAATAGGAAAATGATACTAGATGAAAATCTAGATGTACACAAAGGAATGAGAAACACTAGAAATGGTAAATATGTGTGTAAATATAGAAGACATTTTTCTCTTATTTAAAAATATCTTTAAAAGATAACTGCTGAAAGCAAATATATTAACAACATATTGTGAAATTTATAACATATGCGGAAATAAAATGTGTGAAACAATGGCATAAAGACCAAGAGGGGAGAAATGGAAGTAGACTGTTGTAACCATCTTGTACTATACACTAGTCTCCTCATCTGTGGGAGATATATTCCAAGACCCTCAGTAGATGCTTGAAACCATGGATAGTATCGAACCCTATATATACTATTTTTTTCTATACATACATACCTATGATAAAGTTTAATATATAAATTAGACACAGTAAGACATTAACAATAACTAAAATAAAATAAAATACAAGGGCTGTCTAGAAAGTATCCAGCCATGTAATATAAAAAACAAAGGCATTTATGACTGGATATTTTTCTGAACAGCCCTCATAGAACAATTATAACAATATACTGTAATAAATGTTATATAAATGTGGTCTCTCTTTTTGTCTTTGATAACCAATGTGATAACTGAGATAGCTACTAAGTGACTAATAAGTGTGTAGTATACACAGCATGGATATGCTGGACAAAGGGATGATACACGTACTGGCCAGGACAGAGTAGAACAGCATGAGATTTTATCACACTTCTCAAAATGACATGCAATTTAAAACTTATGAATTATTTATTTCTGGAATTTTCCATTTAGTGTTTTTAGGCCATGGTTGACTGTGGGTAACTGAAATTATGGAAGTGAAACCATAAATAAGGGGGGGAGACTACTGTATAAGTGATATAATATTACTTGATGGTAGTCTGTGATAAGTAAATCCTAAAATAACCACATCCACGTAAGGATACATACATACAAACTGAACAAAGAATTATAACTACTATGACATCAAGGAGAGAAAATGAAAGAATAAAAAATCAATCCAAAAATTAGAAAAAGCAGAAAAAGAAGAAAAATGATACAAAGTGCAGGTATGAGCTAAATAGAAATAAGACAACAAGATGCTAACTTTAAACTCCACCATTTTAATAGTCACATTAAATGTAAATGGTCTACAAGAAGCCTACTTTAGATATAAAGACACAAATAACTTCAAAAATGAAAGAACAGAGAAAGAATGCTAACACTAACCAAAAGTAAAATATAGTGGCTATACTGGTATCAAACAAAATAGAGCTCAGAGCAAAGTATATGATCAGGAATAAAGAAACTCATTTCATAATGATAAAAGGATTGATTACCAAGGGGACATAACAATCCTAAATGTTCACATGCCTAATAATAGACTTTAGAACACGTGAAGCAAAAACTGATACAACTGGAAGGAAAAATAGATGAGTTTGAGCCAGAGATTTCAACACTTTCTATGTTAATAGAACAAGTGGAAAAAATAAATAAATAAGGATATAGAATACTTGAAAATCGAAGCAGAGGAAATGTTTTCCAATTTATTTTATGAGGATGACATTATTCAGATTCCAGAACCACACAGACATTGCAAGAAAACTACAGAAAAATATTCTTCACAAACAGATTCAAATTTTAGCAAATTAAATCCAATAATATATTAAAAAGTATAATAAATAATGACCAAGTATCCCAGGAGTGCAAAGTTGGTTTAAAATGTGATTAATGGATATTGGTTTTCTTTTCTAACTCAGATGTTGCACACACCAATTTTCCTAGGTTATTTCCTCTGGAATTTCTGTGTCCTCCTAAATCTAAAAGACTGTTTTTCTCAGGGTAAAATAGAAGTTCTTTTTAAAGACAGTCTGACCTTAGTCAGGCAAATCTTTTGGTTTTGCATTTTTTTTAAAAAACAAGGCATGGCAGAATTCAATTGAACTCTTACATATAATATATAAATTTCTGTTGAAATAGTTTTCTGTTGCTTTATAAAAATTACTACCAACTTATGGGCTTAAAATAGCACATGTTTATTATCTCACAGTTTCTGTGGGCATGGCTCAGCTGAGTCCTCTGCTTAGGGTCTAAACTGTAATCAAGATGTTGGCTGGCTGCATTCTTATCTGGAGGTTTGACTGGGAAAGAATCTAATTCCAAACTCCTAAATTGTTGGCTAGATTCCTTTTTTTGTGGTTGTAGGACTAAGGATCCTACTTTTTTGAAGGCTTTTATAGTTGGAGGCCACCCTCAGTTCCTAGTGGCTGACTACAGATCCTTGAGGCTTCCCCCCACCCCACCCAGTTGCTAGCTATGTGTGCTGTCCCTTCATAGCTGTTTAATTTTTAAGGGATTAGAAGATGCTCTCAAATGAGTCTGCTAGCAAGATAGAGTGGTATATAACATAATGTAATCATAGGAGTGACAGGACATCACATTATTTTTGTCATATTCTATTTGCTAGAAATCTACACTGAAGGGTGGGGGATTTGGCAAAGCATGAGCACCAGGAAGGGAATCATGTTGGGTCAACTCCCAGTCTGCCTGCACATATGCTTTAAGAAGTTCAGGCAAAGATCCAAGATGGTGAAGTAGGTAAACACTGTGCCTATTTTGTTCCATGAACACATTAAAGTTACAACTAAATTATTGAACAATGAACATGGAGAACCATCTGAAGTCAAGCTAAACAGAATCTTTATAACTAAGGACACAAAAGAGAGGAGGCCATGGCAAAACTGGTAGGAGGGGTGCAGATGTGAAGGGAGCCAAACCTCTGGTAGCAGTAAAGAATCAAGAGGATCTTAGCCACAAAGGTTCCCTCCAAAAGAACAAAGGACCCCAGCCCCATACCAGGTTCCTTAGCCCAGAGCATTGGTACTGGGATGAGGAGCCCCACAACATCTGTCTGTGAAAAATAGTGGGGACTCTGACCATCCGGTTGGGATGGAAGGCTCTGGGAAACCCAGACATCCTCTTAAAATGCCTGTGTCAACTCAGTTACTCATGCGCACTCACCCTGGGCTCCAACAGAGGAAGGGTGTCTGAGGGGCCTTTGGAGACATAAGGGGGGCAGACTGAGGTGAGTGGCTTTGGAGGAAGGCTGGAGGACAGATGCTGTTTTTCCTGGGTGTGCCCTCCTCCCATGCAGCCAAATGGTGGGCTCCATCTTTCCTATGTTGTGCCTGTCCCTACATCACCAAATATAAACCTGATTGGTCTGTTGAGCTTTACTTGCTCTGCCCTGTGACTCACTGGGACCCCCACCTCACCCAACTCTGCCAATGCTAGAGGCACTTTTTCCAGTGAGCAGCTAGCCCCACCCACATTGCAATCTTCCTTGGAAAACTATTTAAGTCTGCAGGCCCCATGTTGGCAGCAACTGGCATTGGTGTGCTCTGAGACTTTTGTTAAGTAGCACCAGGCACAACACTGGTACCAAACCAGAATTTACAGGAGCACCCAGTGCAGGTGACCAGGGCGACAGTGCCAGGGCCCCACAGAGCACCTGCTATGTAAGGGTATCCAGCAATACTGGGAGACGTAGCAGATCTAGTTAATACATAGATAGAAATACAGACAGGCTCAAAAATGAGAAAGCAAAAAAAAATGTCTCAAATAACAGAACAGCAAAAAATTCCAGAAGAACTAAACAAGATAGAGGCAAGCAACCTATCAGCTACAGTGCTCACAACAATGACTTTAAGGGTTCTCAAGAAGCTTAGTGAAAAGTTTAACAGAGAAATAGTAAACATAAAGAAGGACATAGAAATCATAAAAAAAGAACAGTCAGAAATGAAGAATACTGTAACTGAAATTCAGAATGCAACAGAAAGTATGACCAGCAGATTAAATGGAGCAGAGGATCCAATGAGTGAGTTAGAAGACAACATCCAGTCAGAACAGAAAAAAAAAAATTAAAAAAAAATGAGGATAGTTTAAGGGGCCTCTGGGACAACATCAAGCACAACAACATTCACATCATAGGGGTACAAGAAGGAGAAGAGAGAAAGCAAGGAATAAAGAACATATTAGAAGAAATAATGAGTGAAAACTTCCCTAACCTGGTAAAGGAAAGAGACATACAAGCTCAGGAAGCACAGAGAGTCCCAAACAAGATACACCCTATAGGCCCACACCAAGACACATTAGGTTAAACACAAAGAGAGAATCCTAAAAGTAGCAAGAGAAAAGCAACTAGTTACTTATAAGGGAGCCCCCATAAGACTGTCAGCTGATTTCCCAACAGAAACTTTGCAGGCCAAAAGGGAGTGGTAGAAAATATTCAAAGTGATGAAAAGCAAGGACCTACAACCAAGATTACTCTACCCAGCAAGGCTATCATTCAAAATCAAAGGACAAATAAAGAGTGTCCCACACAAGGAAAAGCTAAAGGAGTTCATTACCACCAAACCAGCAATACAAGGAATGTTAGAAGGACTACTTTAAGATGGTGGAAAAAAAGCAAAATTACGAGTAATAAAATGACAATAGCTACAGATCAACAATTATATTCAATTTAAATGGATCAAAATCTCTAATCAAAAGACTTGGAGGGTACTGCACTGAGTGGAGTGTCAAACAGACGAAGACAGATATAAGTTGACTTTGCTTATAGGTGAAATCCAAAGAAGAAAATAAACAAGCAGAGCAGAAACAGATTTATAAATATAGAAAATATTTGGTTTGTTGCCAGATGGGAGGGAGGTTGGAGGAGGGGGTGAAATAGGGGGAAGAGAATGGGAAGTTCAGTTTGGTGGTTACACAGTAATAATTATGGGGATACAGGGTATAACATGGGAATATAGTCAATAATGTTGCAATAACTATGAGTGATGTCAGATGGGTATGAGATTTGTTGGGGTGATGGGAGGAGATTGGGAGGGGTGGGTGAAAAAGGGGAAGAAATCAAGAAATGCAAATTCATAGTCACAAAATAGTCACAGGGATATAAAATGTGGTACAGGGCACATAGTCAATAACATTGTGATAACTATATGTGGTGTCAGATGGGAACCACATGTATCAGAATAAGGATTTTGTAAGTTATATAAATGTCTCATCACTATGCTGTACACCTGAAACCAATATAGTATTGTATGTTGGATGTAATTGAAAAATAAAAATAAATGAGGAAAAAAATGTTCAGGCAGCAACGGACTCTTAAAAAATTGAAGTAGTAATGAATTAACAATAATTATAAATGAAGTAAATTGAGAGATGTAGGAATTGGGATGAAAAATTTATTGGTTGGCTTCAGATTATGTATAGAGATCATTAAAAAACCATAGGTTTGTTTAGCAGTGCAAGTTAATTTATTGAGTAGACTCATTATGCTCAAATTATTTCTTTATATAAATCTCATCTTTCAAATTTGACTGTAAGTTCTCAAAGGCAGGTACTATTTCCCACCTTTTTGGTACTCAGTGTTTTTTAGTAAGTTAATGAGGGCATAGGAATTCATTAAATTTTATTTGAATGTTTACAAACCCACAAAAAATTATTTTATTGTAGATTTTAAAACAAAATGGCTAATAAAAAACCCCCATCAAAGTATGTTGATTTCATCTAGTAATATTAGTCAATAAAACATTGATTGGGTTCAGCTCAGTTGGAGTTTAGAAAAATAATGTGATTTATTTGATTTAGGATAAATTTAAAAAATTTGAACTGGAAAAAATCAAACATACAAAGTAAGTAATAGTAGAAGTGTTTATGCTTTAAAAATTTTTGTTTTAGAAAATTTACTTTATGAATTAGAGAAAGTTCAAGGTTGTTGCTATAAAATGTCATCATCATTTATTTACATTCTTATATATTATTTTTTTTAAGAAAATAGTTGTGTTACTAGAAATTGCATTTGAGTCATGGCTCATCACATCTATGCTCAAACCTACAGTGAATAGTCATTTTAATTTACTTTAAAAATTTTTTATTATGGAAAATTTCCAATGCAAAAGTGAAAGAGAATACTTAATGAACTTGCATGTCTACTGATCATTGGACTTCAGGTATTATCAACACATGGACAATTTTATTTCATCATACTCATGCCAACTTCTCTCCACCTTACCTTATGTCAAAGCCAGTCCTAGGAATTATATCATTTCAGTTACAAATACTACATTATGTATCCCTAAAATATACTTATTATTACACTTAAAAGGTAATAGAAATTTCTTAATATAGTCAAATATTCAATTGGTGTTCAATTTCTTCAATTTGTTTATTTTTAAAAAACACTTGCTTTGTTTGAGTTAGATTTGGTATATTTCTTAAATCTGTTGATCCCCTCCTTTTTTTGGTTTGTTATGTTTTGGTTTAGATCTTTAATAGAATTCCTATCTTGAGGGTTGTTAGAGACCTTGGAAAGTTACTCAATCTGATTCCTCACTTTCATGTTAAGCAAGATTACACCTAAGCTAACTTAAACAGAGAGGTGCTATCTGATTTTGATGAAATCAGCTCTCTTGGGATCTCAAAATTCTGCATTGAGACATCTGAGACTATGGCATTACTTGGCTGAAGGGAGCAATCTAAATGAACTCAATGTGGACAATAGATTGCATTGCTGGAAACACTTCTTAACTTCTTTTAACTCCACTAACTAAGATTTACTTTTGCTACTAACCCAACAGGAGGTTTTCTTTGTTAGATACGAGAAGTTACTATGAAAGTACAAAGAACTCTTCTTAACAGAAGAATTTGTCCAGCCATGATGTGTCCCTTCTGTGGGTCTCTGAAATTCTTACCTGAGATAGAAATTCAGTTAAACTGTGTTTATATCCTACTTCATATTATCAAAGAGTAATTGATGTTTTCCTTAGAATCCTGGCCAAATTCCAACTCTGATAAATACATTCTACTTCCCAAAATTTCCCCTGCAATTTCAAATGGATTTCATATCCGTAATTACAGGTCTCAACCTGTTGCTTGGTGTTGAAGTTCACCAATTAAGCAGCTGCTGCTTTTTGCCCCAGAGGCTTGTATCTTTTGGGATTTGCAAAAAAGATCTGGTACACTTGGTAAATGAGTATGTGTATGTATGAATAAAATGACTTTGAGGGTTCCAGAACTTAAACTTATTCTCTAATATGAAAAATTGGAAAGAGAGGGAGAGCGAGAGTGAGAGCAAGAGATAGAGAGAGAGAGCGAGAGAGAGAGAGAGAGAGATTAAGATAGAAATGTACAGCCATTCCAGAAGTATAAAGCCTTTAATTTGCACAGTAAACTTTTATTAAAAAGTTAGTATGTGTGAGACATTGTTCTAGTTATTGTGGGGATACAAATGTAAAGGAAATAGTAGATCTTGCCTTAAAGGAATATACAATCTAGTAGAGTAGGTGTTTTTGTAATATTAGGCAGTGCTAATTATCCTTTTTAAAAAGTCTTCCTTATAGTGGATTAAAACTTGAGCAAGTTCCATACCTCTTTAATCCAAGATTTTCTCATGTGTAAAATGGAGATAAACATCTACCTTAAAGTGTTTTGTGAAAAGTTTATGATATAAAATACTGAAGAGTGGTGAACTTATACACCAAGTTGACAATGCACTGTAGAATTGTATGCCTGAAACCTGTGTAGTCCTTGCTAACAGATGTCACCCCAATAAGTCTAACAATAAAAATGAATTAAAAAAATACTGAAGATACTGCCTAGTATGTAGTAGGTGCTTAATGAACATTAGTTATTGTGGATTTCTAAATGTGCCACTTGGCTCAGCTGCCAGGGAAATATTAACGCCACTGGAGACTGTTTCTGGTTGTTATATAGATTCAGATATCTTGACTGGATGGATAGCTCACTCATCCCATAAATATCAAGATTATAGGAAAACTCCACACCCAAGTGCCTTGCAGCCTCTAAATCTTTCATTTACTAGTTCTTAGGCAAAGATCATAAAAAGAGAAGAAGGAGTTAGGATCTTCCTGTTCTCACCCCATTAACTAACTTAAAATTCTGAGTGGTTTTAGGGACCGAGATTTGGAAATTCAGACCTTGAAAGCTGTTACAACAGGAGAAAATAAAAACCTTACTGTTTGACATTGGCACATATTCTAAAGTCCCTCCCTATTTAACCAGCTTTAAGCTTTCATAGGAGACATAAGACACTTAAGGGAAAAAGTATTGCCATAAGGCTAATGATGACAACAGCTGCCAGCGTACCTTCCATCAAAAACAAGTGAAGACTTGAAACAAATCTGAGCTCGGTTTGTTTTAGAAGCATCATTGTGACATGCCTGTGCCGGCAGAGGCTCAGAATGCATTCCTTAACACTAGGACTCTGAGACGTGCTCGATGCCAGAAGCCCAGTGGTAATGAGAGAGCAGTTGTGAAGCTTCATTCAGATGGTGTTCTTTCATCGTAGGCATGCTGGCTCTGAAAGTTTGGTGCAGGGAACCACAAAAAAGAATGGTCCAATTCCTTTCCTTCATCAGGGGTTATAGTCCGGCTAATTCATTTATTTATACCTTTATCCTTCAGACATTTAGGGAAAGCCCACAGCATTCAAAGACACTGTGTTGGTGATTAAAGCAAGCAAAATAGTGTATTTATTTTACTTATAGTAAACCATAAACTTCATATTCTAGTCTTTGTGTATTTTGGAGAAAATCCACCAGGATACTTTAAATGAAACCAAATCAACAGGTATATATAATATGACTACAGAGTAATGAACTTGATTTTTTTTATATTAAGAATTTACAATGTGCAGAACAACCATTCTAGGTACTTAGGAAATCCTAAAAATAAAGTGGTTGGAATCTAATAACTAGGTTGTTGTGAGAGCACATGTCTTCAACAGCTTCAAGGAGAAATCTGTGTATTTTTTTTCTGGGAAACACTCTTGCTTATAAACAGATTATCTCTTTACTAAGTCTTCGTTTCCTACCTGTGTTATCAGGTAGCTAGCTGATTCTGAAAACCTTAAATTTGCTAAGTTGTGATCTTAACTTTCATAGTAAATTGTGGGCTTTTCATGCACATTCTTGCCATGATTGCTTTCTTGTTTTTCTCTCATTTATTTTTATTTTTCAATTACATTCGACAAACAATATTATTGATTTCAGGTGTACAGCATAGCGATGAGACATTTATGTAACTTAAAAATCTTTATTCTGATACATCTGGTTCCCCTCTGACATCATATATAGTTATTACACTGCTATTGACTATATGCCCTGTGCTGCACTTTATATCCCTGTGACTATTTTGTGACAATGAATTTGTACTTTTGGATTTCTTTCCCTTTTTCACCCACCTCTCCCAATCTCCTCCCATCACCTCACCAAATCTACTACCCATTTGACACCACACATAGTTATTGCAACATCATTGACTATATTCCCATGTTATACCCTATATCCTCATAACTATTACTTCTGAACTTCCCAATCTCTTCCCCTTATTTCACCCCCTCACCTACTCAACCTTACTGTCATCTGGCAACAAACCAAATGTTTTCTATATCTATGAATCTGTTCCTGTTCAGCTTGTTTATTTTCTTCTTTATATTTCACCTATAAGCAAAGTCAACTTGCCTCTGACTTCCTCTGTTTGACACTCTACTCAGTGCAGTACCCTCCATGTCTTTTGATTGGAGCTTCTGATCCATTTAAGTTGAAGGTATTTGTTGATCTGTAGCTATTACCATTTTATTATTCATAATTTTGCTTTCTTCCCTACCCCCCCCCCCCATCTTAAAGTAGTCCCTCTAGCATTCCCTGTAGTACTGGTTTGATGGTGATGAAGTCCTTTAGCTTTTCCTTTCCTGGGAAGCTCTTTATTTGCCCTTTAATTTTGAATGATAGCTTTGCTGGGTAGAGTAATCTTGATTGTAGGTCCTTGCTTTTCATCACATTGAATATTTTCTGCCACTCCCTTCTGGCCTGCAAAGTTTCTGTTGGGAAATCAGCTGACAGTCTTATGGGGGCTCCCTTGTAAGTAACTAGATGCATTTCTCTTGCTGCTTTTAGGATTCTCTCTTTGTGTTTAACCTTGGCCATTTTAATTATAATGTGTCTTGGTATGGGCCTATAGGGTTTATCTTGTTTGGGACTCTCTGTACTTTCTGGTCTAGTAGGTCTGTTTCCTTTGCCAAGTTAGGGAAGTTTTCGGTCATTATTTCTTCAAATATGTTCTCAATACCTTGCTTTCTCTCTTCTCTTTCTGGTACTTGTATGATGTGGATGTTGTTTGTGCTTGATGTTTTCCCAGAGGCCCCTTAAACTATTCTCATTTTTTGGATTCTATTTTCTTTTTGCTGTTCTGACTGAATGTTTGCTGTTACCTTTTGCCCCAATTCTCTGATTGGATTCTCTGCTCCATCTAGTCTGCTGGTGATTCCTTCTTTTGCATTCTGAATTTCAGTTATTGTATTCTTCATTTCTGACTGGTCTTTTTTTATGGTTTCTATGTCCTTATTTATGCTTGCTATCTCTCTGTTGAAATTTTCACTAAGTTCCTTGAGCATCCTTAAAATAATTGTTTTGAGCTCTATAGTTGATAGGGTGCTTGCCTCTATCTTGCTTAGTTCTTCTTCTGGAATTTTTGCTGTTCTTTTATTTGAGACTTATTTATTTTTGTTTGCTTCCTCACTTTGAATGCCTGTCTATGTTTGTTTCTATGTATTAGGTAGATCTGCTATATCTCCCAGTATTGCCAGATAGCCTTACATAGTCTGTGACCTGTGGGGCCCTGGCACTATCTCCCTGGTCACCTGTGCTGGGTGCTCCTGTAGATTCTGGTTTGGTGTCAATGGTGTGGCTGGAGATACTCAGCAAACGTCTTAGAGCACACAAATGCCAGTCATAGCCTGCCTGGGGCCTGTGACTTAAATAGTTTTCCAAGATGATTGCAATATGGTTGAGGCTGGCTGCTCACCAGAAAAAATGCCTCTGGCCTTGGTGAAGTTGGATGCAGTGGGATCTTAGTGAATCAGCAGGGTGGAGCAAGTGGAGCTCACCAGAACAATCAGATTCAAATTTGGCTATGTGTGGGGTGGGCACAACCCAGGAAAGATGGCACCCACAAGCCAGCTGCATGGGAGGAGGACTCACCCAGGAAAAATGGCAACTGGTCTCCAGCCCTTGCCCCAAAGCCACACACCTCAATCTGGCTCTCTTATGCCTCCAAAGCCCCCTGTCTATCTGCTGAAGCCTAGGTGAGTACCCACAAATGACTGAATCTATACAGGTACTTTAAGAGGACATATGAATTTCCCACAGCCCTCCATACCAACTGGATGGTCAGAGTCTCCACTGTTTTTCACAGTCAGATGTTGTGGGGCTCCTTTTCCTAGTACCAGTGCTCTGGGCTGGGGAGCCTGGTATGAGGCTGAGGTCTTTTGCTCCTCTGGGAGGAACATCCATGACTGAGATAGCCCTTCTGATTCTCTACCACTATCAGAGGTTCGGTTCCCTTTGCATCTGCACCCTTGCTACCAGTCTTGATGTGGTCTCCTCTTCTTTGTATTCTTAGTTAAAATTTTCTGTTCAGCTAGACTTGTCAACTTGATAATAACATTGACTAGGTAATCTGTCAGCAAAAGGATTTATTTGGGAAAAGTGAGAAAAAGAAAAGATACTGAACGCCTCAGAACATGCATTCCTTGCTAGCCACATGCATGCTCTGGCTCTGTTCCAAAATGGAGGATATATATATAAGATACAGGGAGTTGAAACCATAGAGTTTACAAACAGAAAGGTAGGACCATAAGAGTTTCAAGAGCTCAGAGCTGCCCACAGACCTCCCAGCCTGATTAGATTTCTTAAAAGTCCCAGTTCCACTTTATTAGACTTCAGATGGTTCTCCAGGTTGTTTTTTTTTAATAATTTAGTTGTAATTTTAATGTGCTCATGGAATGAAGCAGGCACAGTGTTTACCTACTCCGCCATCTTGGATTCTTCTCTGTGGTTGATTTTTTTTTTTAACTTTTCCACAACCAGTTTCTTACTTTTAATTTGAAATGACTGGTGGCTGCCCAATCATCCCCCTCTCAGTATTTTTTTTTTTAAATTGCAGTTCTATTGCATCTATTGGGATAAACAGTGTACGTTTGATATCTCCGTTTCAAACTGTATTTGTCTTTCACATGTGGAGTGAGAGGGAGCCTTGGGAAAAGTTTATACATCTGTGCTATACATAAAAGCTTTGTTAGATAAGAAATATTTTACATAGTAAAAAGTACTATATTTCTTATTTCTAATGTCATTAGGTTAATACGCTAAGACAAAATCATAAATTTTGTTCTTTGTTATATAAAAGCCCAATATATTCATTTGCAATTACTTTTCTTTTCTTACCACAATCCTTAAGACAGAAGGTAAAGGTCATTCAACTCCTCCTCCTTATTTCTGGTCAATTTCATTGTGCCTTTAGATATGCAAAATCTACTCCTATCATCTCTTTCTGCATGGTCTGTCTTTATGTGTGTTCTTTAATGTCCAGGCCTATAATTGATATTCTTTTCCATCTTTGGCAATTCCATTTGCCAGGCATTATACTTAACCCTATAGCATATATCAACAAAAATGTGATTCCTCCCCTTAAAGAGTTAGTGCTCTATTTGGGTATACAAGACATATGCCTTTTGGGAGAAGTATCTTGCCTCTATATACTTCTTTCATGATTTTTTTTTTTTTTGTGAAAGACTATAAAAGTCTTAAGATTTAATAAGTGTAACACACATTGGAAAACAAGGCATATAAAGAGAAAAACCTCTTAAAAAAAGATTTAACATTGTGGAAAAACTCAAAACGTTAGATGATGGCACAGATTTTTAAAATAGTTCTCTATTTGTGTTACTTACTAGCCATTCAGTTGGCTAGTCTTTGGTATGTTGGGACTTTTTATGTTGTTGTTAATTGCTTTAAATGGAATAATCAAATGTCCAACCATGCAGGGATTTAAATTGCTGTCAAGTCAAGCAATGTAATACTCTATTATTTTCTAATCTTAAATACAAATTTTGTTTTCATATAATTAGATATACTGTAGTCTTTCAGCCCAGTAGAATAGAAAACGGAAGAAAGTGGAGACAACATTGACAAAATGTTTTTGGAAATTATAAAAAATAATGCCTCTGATGTCTGAAAATAAAACAATACCTCTGGTGAGTCAATGGATAACAAACTTCACGTGTAGTTGAGCTAGGTTACATATAATTAGGTGAATGGAAAAACCAAATATCAGTTTAATGGAAGCAATACTGCAATTTCAATCTTTTGAAAGTACAGGTATTATTTTATAAATGTCTATTAAATTTCCAGTTCCAGGTAAGATGGAGCAAGTACATTTCATCTTGTCTCTCCCACTGAATATAAAACCTGGACAGAATACATGGAGGAGATATTTGTGCACTCTGAAAAGTAAATAGTAGAAAGCAGCTGGCCAAAGAAAAGAATTCAAAATACGACCAAATAGGGTGAGATTGCTGTTTCTTATCCTCTGATAACTTCCAATTTGAACTTCAGGTAGCCCCAAATCAAGAAGCAAGTGCAGGCACAGACATTGCCCCAGGAGGAAACCTCTAATTCTGACTTGAGGAACAGGAAAAGAACAAGCTAACACCGAGAGAAAAGGTGGGGAAACCCTGCTCCTCTTTTCCTTGTTTGAATCTCTTTTCCATTCTCTTGTGCCCAGATCCGTAGGCATTCATGTTGGGGTAGTGGCAGTGGCAGCGACAATAGCGGCAGCTGGGGCCTCAGTACCTAAAACTGATGGAGGGGGCTTTTCTCTCTGACTGTAGGAGGTGTGGTCCCAAAAGGGTCAGGTGAATCCTTGTTGCTTTTTCCCCCCTCTTTCTATCTGTTTACCATGCTGCTCAGCCCCAGAGAGGGGGCCAATCTCAGGAAGGATGAAGAGAGGTCCAGCTCTATCAGAAAACTGATAAAAGAGTGCCAGGATATCAGAAATACCAAGATCAGAGAGAAAGTGGGAACCTGGGAAGAAAATCCATAAAATTCTCTATGAATGCCTGGGCTCATCCTTGAGTTATGCATTGCATGGATCTGACCCTAAACAGAATACCAAAGATTTTGAGAACTGAACTAAGGGACAGACCACAGCCCAAGTTCCAGACTTGTCATTGGGTGACACACACAGAACAGAATTGAATCCAGGGAAATTTCAACTTGCATAAGAATTGACATATGCTAATTTATCTAGCTGCTGGAGGTGGCAGACAAAATATGCTCAAAAAAGTAAAAGCATATACGTCTTCTTTTTAAAATAATTCTCATTTGGTATGACTATTTAACATGAGCTATACCCTCCTAAAAAACTTAAATCATGATACTTTATTGTTGATTATAGTTATCATGTTGTACAGCAGATCTTTAGAACTCATTATCTTGCTTAACTGACACTTTATGCCTGTTGATTAGTAAATCCCCAGTTCCCCCTGGAAACTGCCATGCCATTTTTTGATTCTATGAATTTGACTGTGAATTTCTATGAATTTCTGTAAATGGAAATCTATGCCTAGAAACATCACAATGAAAACTGTTGAAAACTGAAGACAAAGAAAATATTTTGAAGGCAGCAAGAGAAAAATGATGTATTATTCAAATGACTACAATGTTCTCATTAGAATTTGTACAGACAAGAACAAAATGGATAATCTTTAAAGCACTGAAAGAAAAGAATTCTATATACCCAGTGAAAATATCCTTCAGGAATTAAGGTAAAATAAAGACATTCTCAGATGAAGGAAAACTAATAGATTTTTTTATTATTAATAGACCAATTTTAAAGGAATTCCTATTTAAAGTTCTTAAGACAGAAAGGAAATAATACTAGAAAGAGCATCAAGAATGAAGGCAGAGCAATATAAATGGCAAAGATTTAGGTAAATATGATAGAGAATTTGTATTCTTTTCAGTTCTTTAAAATATTATTCATAGTTAAAAACAAAAGCTATAACATTGTGTCATAGGGTTTTCTTTATTACAAGTCTACCACACACCATTTTTCCCTCTTGTACCAACTAAACATTACTTTCTTCAAAGAATTTCCATTTCTCTTTATCATATGTTCCTGGTGGGGCTGCACATCTTCCTTCCTAGGCACTAGAGTGGGCCAGTGGCCTATGCTAGGCTGACTGAATTCTTTTTTGCCAGGTATCTGATTCTGGAGCAGAGATTTCAAAGGGCAGAAAAATCAAGTGATGCCACGTTATTCAATGGTAGAACCCAGGGAAAAATTTCATAACCTCCCATTGTTGAGTCTGTCTTCCCACCTCCCTGCCCTTTCTGAAGAACAATTGTTTACTTCTTTCTTCTATTTAGTTCAGTAAACTCACCAGTCTCCTCACAATATCATGACCTTTACTTAAGTTAGTCAAAAATCCGTTTCTGTGTATGTAACCAAAGACACTCAACTAACACACAGTCACCCGCTTCTACCTGTACCCTTGCCCCCCACCAGAAAGGGAAATAGAGAAGAACTTGCATTTTTAAAGACAAATCTAAAAGGCAAGAAAATCATTCATTTAAATAAATAATATTTCCATAGAGAAATATCAAGGGTCAGAAAGAGATAAATGTAAGAAGAAATTTGGGCTGAGGGGTAAGGTATGTAGATGTAATGCACAAGACAGTTACAATTTGAAGTGGAGAGGGTAAAGCGATATATGGTAGAACACCTGTTAAGACAATTCAGTGGAGAAAATATCATCTTTTTAACTAATGGTGTTGGAACAATTGGATATAGGTGGACAAAAAAATAATTTACTTTCACCGAAACCTCATACCTTATACAAAAATTAAATCAAAATGGATCATAGCTCTAAATATAAGATGTAAAATGATAAAACTTTTAGATGAAAATTTAGGAAAGAATATTTATGACCTGAGGTTAGGCAAAGAGTTCTTAGATATAATAGTAAAGGCATAGTCTTAAAATAAACAACTGAAAAATTAGACTTCATCAAAATTCAAAGCTTTTGCTTTGAAAAGACACTGTTAAAAGAATGAAAAGTTAAGATCTTGATATTATTCAGAATTTACTAATCAACTTATATAGGTACCCACTTCTTTTTTTCTTTTTATTTCCTTGTGTTAGAATTTAGTCCTGCAACTTTGGGACACATCTTGACTCATCTCCTGGGCAACCATCTCTAGTTTTTTCTTTGCAGTGTGCTCATAGACTCCTATAGGGCTCTCTCTCACTCAGTCCTGCCTTGGGCCATGAGAAACATTTTCCTTTGACCCACAGTTTGTGAGAGTGAAGCTAATTTACTATTTTAATTTGACCACTTCAGTCCTTCCCTTCTAAATATTTTTCTAATAACTAGAATGAGAATACTTCCAACCAGTTATCTGCTATCTAGAAATAAAGAATAAAATTTTATTTTTGTCATGGGTATTATTCATTTGTGGATTGATTTATAGCAAAATTTGACTCTCAGTTTTGCTATACCTTTGCTTGCTTGTGACCTGCTTCTTATAGGCATGTTCCAAATAAGGAAAATAAATCTTTAAATTAATCTAAGCAAAAACATAGGAAGATAACACTGTTGCTGCTAAGAATTCCTTACCTGAAAGATTCCAAATAAACTCGGAAGTTTTGTTTCTCTACTGTTAGATTATCCTTGTAGTTTCTTCTTTTCATAGAAAATTAAAAGTTAATACGATACTCAAGCAGGAGGACTTAAATGCAGTATTAGAATCTTTTCTCACCTAGAACAGATGTGCTTTGGGTATCACCTACTTGGTCATAAGAGCCCTTCCATAAGCTAAAAACTTGCTTCTTGTTTCCTAGTCTAAATAATTTTTTGGCAATTAATGAACAGATCATTATTTCTAGCCATGTCACAAAAGCTGCCCAATTTGTTGGGAAAAAAATCACTTAAATCAGCTATTTTGGTATTACACAGATACAGATTGATCAATTTGTGAATAGATGGAACTCAGGATTGAATGAAACACATGAATGATTTTAAATTTCTGGGTACAAGTCAATGATAATTTAGAGTGTTTTATTCTATTAAATCTAGTCCTTCCTCATCTCTTTTACATACTGTTAGAACGACCTTTTAACTGATCTCAATGACTCCAACTTTCTCCATTTCAAACTAGCATTCACACTGTCATTTGATAATTTTTCAAATCTTTCTAATTTGATCATCCTACTCTTCTACTTAAAGGTCCCTCAGTGATATTCTATTACATATTCTTTAGCTGGCTTTTAGGACTACAAAAGCTGGTCTCAATCTACCTTATTAGTCTTATTTCCTTGAATATCTTTGCCTCATACTCAGGAACGTCCAACCAGGCTTTGAAATACAGCCCAACACAAATTCTTAAAACATTTTGAGATTTTTTTTTGTGAACTTTTTTTTAGCTCATCAGCTATTGTTAGTGTTAGTGTATTTTATGTGTGGCCCAAGACAATTCTTTCAATGTGGCCCAGGGAACCCAAAAGTTTGGACATCTGTGATATAGGTGTTCCCACCTTTCTCTGAGTACAGAATATTCTTTTGGGTGTTAATGTTTTGCACATCCTAATCAATTAGCCTGTAGTATCCATTCCCCACCCAATTCCCCCCACTTTACCACATGGTGAACTTTTTATATCTTCACATTCCATTTCAGAGGTCACCTTCTTTGTAAAGTTAGTGCTCCAATGCCCCTCTCCTGCTATTTTACATCATTACAGCACTTTGCACATACTTGTCATAAGGTAGTGCCAGTATTTGTTTACTTATCTATTTGTCCAATAGAGTGTGAGCTCCTTGAACAGAGGGAATTTTTTTTAGTTCCATATCTCAAACTCTAGCCCAGTGCCTGACATAATAAACACCCAGGTAATATCTGTGGAATGAATGATTGATTGTTTAAAGGAGTTAATGCACTTTCAGTGATTTACCACTTATTCATAAGAATGAATTTACCACCTACTCAAGGAGAATCTGGCACATTTATAATTTTATAAATTACCCTTTATAGTGAAGTGAGTGCCTGAAAGAAGCTGTGAAACTCTTGTGGTTGTTCTTTCTTATTCATACACTCAGCCCAAGTCTCCAGGGGGCATTGGAAAAAAATTATGACTTTAATTATTAAGCATTTACTCTTAGAATTCCTAAGCATGCCCATGTGTTTGACATATAATACACAAAGTTAAATTTGGTTTAAAGCTCAAGGAATTCAAGCTCCCAAAATATTTTAGAATTTTTTAGTTTAGAACTAGCCCAACAAGCTCTAACATTTGGATATCATAAAGGTACCTATTTAATAGGGCCTTACCCAAAGTAGGTGTTTAATAAATACTTGTTAATTATTTTTCTTTCTGTATCAAAAGTACAATAGCAAATGGCCCCTATGCATGCATTCCCCTGTGTGTCTGTGCATGATCCTATAACTCTTATAACCATAGAATATTATACCTATGATCTTTAAACTCTTCTTGTTGAATATCCTCCAGTTACAGATGATGATACATCTAGAAAGATGTGACCTTGCTTGAGTTGGACCATGCAAAATTGCAGTTTTAAGAGGTCAAAAATGGTCTAAAAGTGGCAGTTTCATTTGTTCTAATCTGAAAAAACGTCAAAGTGCACATTCCATGTCATGATACAGAGCTCTCCTTGAGGATGATAAAAAGAAAGGAAATAATACCTAAAGTAAAAATATAACATCAAATGCATTAAACTTTAAGTTATATGAAAAGGATCATCTCTGCCACTGTGGCTTTACCAGTTAATTATACATGATCAGGGACACATTTTGGATCAGGGGGTGAAAAGTAATGGTTTCCACTGAATAGGTTGGGAAATTTTGCAAGGTTAGGAACCTTATAAAGAAACAATTGACCAATTTTTATTTAAGCTTCTAAGCTATAGAAATTTTCTTGCTGAGTTTTTAAAAAAAAAAAATTAAAAACACTTTGACCAAATTTAACTGGTGTGGCTGTATTTCAAAGGGTCAGAATTTGTCAAATTTTATTCCCTGATTCCTATTCCCTGAATATTCTAGGTCCTACCTAAAATAAAGAAATATAGCTGAAAGTGAGGATTATTTTGTTTACTCTATCTTGCCTTCATGGGAAGCTAGTCCTACCATGGGACTGCATTTTATTTTTGGAATGAACTTTCAACAGGAAGCATTCTGCTCATGCATGCATGACAGGAGAGGAATGTGCCTTGAGATAATGACATTTTTAACCTGAGAAAGAGTTTTGGCTCAGGGATTTCTTTGGGAAATCTCTTTATGTTATTTCCCCCGCTCCCCATGACACATGTGATCCAGTTGGCATTTTTCTTCATAAATCCAGTGCAATCCAACCCATCCTGTGGGGATTTCTCTCCTTGTTTTCTCTTGTTTCTGTGCCTTTCTGTCAGAGGAAATGTGACATTAGGCTTCTGGCCATAAAAATCATGTTCTTAAAGTATTCAGAGGTTTCTAATTTTGAATTTGGGCCCATGAAGACCCATAGCTGGAAAGGGAATACAGACACAATTTCCTAGACAATCAGAATAAATGTTTTTGTTTGTTTTACTTTGGGATTAGATAATTACCTTGGCTCTTACCTTTACCTCAAATGTTCAAGTAATTATTTCTGCTTGCTATTTTGTTTTCTGTTTACTGAAAAAGAAATAAATAGTGAGAAATGGTTTAAAAATTATAATCATGTTTCTGATTTTCTTAATGAACATATTCAGATTTACTGGACAGCTTATCCAGTTAATTTTGTAGTTAAGGTAAATATTTCATGGCTGCCTATGTTCATATAGCCTATGTTTACATGCACAATAGTAAAAACCCATAAAAGCAGGAATTGCCTCTTTTGTTTACTATCAGATCCCCAGCTAATACTCTGCCAGGAAAATAGTAGGGGCTCAATAAATATTTGTTCAATAATTGAATAACAGTAGAAATATTAACACTAAGCTCTAAAGAGGTAGTTATATAAACATATAAATATTAACCTAATGAAGTATTCAAATATGAAAGATAGAGAGGACATAAAAATTGTTATTCTGATATAAAGTGGAGTCTAAGGAGGCAGATGCCTATGAAAGGACTTAACCCTGATTTTTATCCTTTCAATCTGGGTGGGTGTCCTTGAGCCTTAGAATCTGAAGGAAATTATAGAGATTATCATAGCTAATTAGGTATTTGACAAAAGGTCACCCAGCCTTTGGTTAATCACCATTTGTAATATAGTGATTCATTATTCAATAGATAAGAAGCAAAGCACTTTTTTCTGGGAAAGTTTTAATGCCAAAAAGTTTTATCTTTCTATTGAGCCAGAACTTACCCATCTGTTATTTCCATATATTTTAAATTCTGTTTCCTGGGGACACATGTGACATGCCTGATGGCAGATCATCCAGACCTGAATTAAGGGTACTTTTTTTTATGTCAGCACTAGTCTAGATTTATTATGATGCAAGGCCCAAACTAGATAATAAGCCTCCCCAATTCTTGCCATTGGTACATATGAATTACCATGCTTCGCATCACTAGTGTCCTTATCTCATACATTGTTTGTGGGAATGTAAATTGTTAGCACTTTTGGGAGGCGTTTGGCTCTACATATGAAATTGTACCATTTCATTCAGAAATTCCATTTTTAGCAATTTACCTTAAAGAAATACTTCCAAAGTTGTACAAAAATAGATGAACAAAGATGTTTATAGATGATCTAGGGTTCCCTTTATAAAAATTTTAAAACCATTAAAATAGTCAACAGGAGATAAATAAATTGAATACATCCATTCAATAAAAAAGAATAATGAAAAAGAATGAGATAGAGCTATATATATTCTGTTGAAAGATGTTCATTACATATTATTATGTGAAAAAATATCATAAAAGTATGTATGACATGCCCTCATTTGTGTAAAATAATATTAAGAACAATAATACATCTATGTAAGTATATCAGTGAAAAATCTGAAAGATTTTTACCAAGCTGTTAAAACTAATCTCTTAAGAATGGCATTATGATGGACTCTTACTTTTTACTTAATATATTTCTATAGTCTTTGAATACTTTAAAATAAGGAAGTATTACCATTGTAGTCATTAAAAAAAACAAAAACCAAACAACAGACATTTTAATATGTCACATGGAAGAATTCTAGACTATTAGGACTGAAATAGACCTTAGATTGAGTAGAAAGTATTTTTAGAATTAATCTAATCTAATACCCTAATTTTACAGATAAGAATATGAAATTCTACAAATGTGAAATGAAGTACCCAAATCCCCCAAAGCAATTAGTAGCAAATCCATTTTTAGAACACAGGTGTAGCACTCTTTGAATTACATCACAATGTCTTTTAAAAAGCAGTACAGATTTTGAGAAAAATAAAATATAAAAGTATTTAGTTATAAATGTGTCCATATTACTTCTTTTTAAAAAGTGACTCATCATTAGAATAATAGAAAGGAGTAACAACTTCACAAATTGTGACAGTTTTTTTTAAATTTGAATATTATTTAAGAGATGATTAACACCAATATTCTCACCCTCAGAAGAGAAAGTTAAAGCCAAGAGATTTGTGCAAGATTCTGTAGTGCATCAGTAGTAAAGCTGGAACTTGAATCCTGATCTCAGGATTCTCAGTCAATGACTTCTTCATTCTGCCAAACTGCTCCTTACAAGTTGATGTTCACTTATTAAGTATCCATCATGATATTAGATACTTCTGCCAAGAATATACTAGGCACAGTACATACCCTTGAAAAATGAAATAAAATGTGCCAATAAAATGTTCATTTAAGAGACTTTTCAGCATAGATAAGATCAATTAAATCGAGAAAGCCTAAAGAACTAAGCCTCAGGTTGATCAAATTCTTTGTCCTTGAATTAAAAAGGATGTATATGAGAACTTTTTTCCTTACCCCAATTAAGGATTTCAAGGCATTTCATACCAATATATAAGGCATCACAACCTTCTCAAAGGGAGGGATTATTATACCCATTAGGTAATGAAGTCACAGAGACATTAAATGGTTTACCCATTAGTCATCAAGAATAAGAATAACTTTAAGACCCTTAGTTCTGGGTGATTCCCAGAAAATTACATGTTTCTTGGATCCAAATTAACTTTGGACCACTCCTAGAATCCTGAATATATCTGGAAAGTGAATAGATCATTGCACTTTATTTTAAGGTACGTCGACCGCAAGCCTGGCAGATCCTGACTCGTCTGAGCACAGTCCACCAAACTATGCCTTCCAACCAGGTTTACTCCACCAGAACTGGGGAACCATTTATTATTCCATGGGTGAGGTTGCATGCATCAAGAGCCAAGTCAATAGCAGATGAATGGAAGCCACAAAATTAAAGGTGTTGCTGGCACCAATGCCCAAACTAAAGGTGCTTATCCAGGAATGACAATCTCTAAACATTTTCAGACAAGTTAGGAGCACAAGTCAGACCAGCTCTGAGCAGATTCTGTCTGTGTGACTGGCACCAACAGTTGAGTGAGCATTTAACTTGGCACTAGGACTGCATCTTCCCCTATGTGCTCTGGCTATGTTTTATGCAAATTTTAAGATACAAAGCTAGTTTTTGTTCCAGGTTTATTTGCTTCATCTTCTTCAGGTTCTGCTTTCCTTAACTGGTTACCTTCATTGTAGTAAAATATAAAGAAATAAATCTTAAATCCCCTTGTATACTTTTAAAACATTCTGATTGCCAGTGGAAGTGCAGATTCTTTCTTCCATAGTCCTTCAGGCTTTCAGATTGCATTCATTAAGATCCACTGATAAATAGGTTTACTGGGGGAGCAAGTAGGTGAAAATGGGGCAGGGTCTTCATATCATGAAGAAGAGAGGGCAGGATGGAAGGTTGGGTAGATGAGCCTCAGACTGCAATTCAGAGCCCAGAAAGATATGACCAGGTTGATGGGAAATCCCAGTCACTGAGAAGCCCTGCATATTGCCATAATAGGCCTGAGTTAGTGTCTCTGCTGAGCTCTGTCACTGTCTGAGAACAGTCCATCGGAGGTATGGCCATGGGGCAAATGCAGTGGTGGATCAGAGAGACAGAATATGAGGCTGTCCGTCAATTATGCTCCTATGATAAGAGGTCTGAGAGCAGCATTGTCAGACTGCCACAATGTACCCCTTGTGCCACACAGATCTACTTCTCCACATGGGTCTGGGAAACAGCTCCCCTTGGGCTCTTCTTTCTAGGGGGTAAGTAAGAAGAAGGGTAATAGTACCATGTAGCACAATATCCATGATCAGGAATACTACTTGGTTGAACTTGGTTTATAATCATTCTCCAAGATGGCTTCTGTAAGGTCCAGATTGGTGAATTAAATGAAGACATGCCGGTATCCCTCATCTTTGCCCCCTTTAGATCGTTAATTTTTTTTTTTTTAATGTGGGTATTTTCCTGGTTGGGAATCGAACCCAGGCCACAGTGCTGACAGCACCAAAGCCTTAAGCCACTACGCCACCAGGGAACTCCTAGATCATTAATTTAAAGATCTAATCTACTAATCTCCAGATCATCCCTGGGATGTAATATCTATCATTTTTGACTTAGTATGTTGGCTGTGAGGAAGGGCAACTTCAAAAATTTCTACTTGGTTTTTCCTGCTATGATAGCTCTTACTTCATAGGCGAAGGGCTCAAGGTAGGCATTACTCCAACTGCTAAGCTGCAGTAGTGGGTCTCGTGGGAATCATTATAATATGTACTTTCTGTGGTATTTAGTCAAGGGGTTCAGGTTTCGAAAATTTGCTGAGGTCTGGAAACTTAGCAAAGAATCATGATTTTTTTATAGGTGTTGCCGCCTGCCTCTGGCTCTCCCATCTTTGCCCCCCACCCTTTTGAAGATGTCAAGTAGAACACACATTTTGTTCCTAGGAAACCCATGATCTATCCACTGTCTCCACAACTCCCTGTGGGTCAAACCTCTGATCTCGCAGGTCAGTAGGTGATTGCAACCTTCTGACTTCTGGCAGTTAAGTACTGTCAACTGGCCTCTGTATTTGGGGAACTCATCATCTGAACTCATCATGAATATTAATGAGCTCAGCTCTGGGATGGTCTGTCCTACCATTCTTCCTGGCATGCAGAGGAGTCACCACCGAATGTTTTAGTGATGGTGTTGCCCCTCTTAGTGCATTTCTGATGACTGTGGGGAAAGATGTGTTTCCTGGACCCTCCTGTAGAACAAATCCTCTGGGTAGTCTTCTGGCCTTATGTACTATGTGCATTCTAGGATGTGTGCTTCCAGGTTCAGGATGAGGGCGAGGCAAGAGACTATTCTTGCAGAGCAGTGAGAGTGAGTGACTTTTAAGTTTGGCCCCTGTGCACCTCTCCTGCCTGACCCTCATTTTGGCCTTGTCCACTCACCTTAGGCACTTTATTTTTATCTCTAGCATCTGGCAGAGCAACTCAGGCATTTCACTTTGCTAAGTGTTGGCCATTGCTGTTATCAAACTTTTCAGAGCCATCCCAGCAATGAATTTTCCCCATATTCTGGGGTCCTTGCCAGATTTTAAGTCCTGTCTCTCAAGAAAAATATCTTCAAGTCAATGAATTCTTGCTTACCCAACCCAGTCTTGTATTCTGGCCCCTTTCATCAAGCACCCTTAAAATCCAGCCAGAGTTACTCCCGTGGCTCGTGCTGGAACATGCAAGCTAATTCTGGCAACTTCTTTGATGTAGAGTCTCTTTCTTCTTTTATCAGGCCAAACAGGTCTTCAGCTGGGTAGCCAAGAGTGGAAAAGAGGGTATTTCCTGAAGTGACAGCTGTTCCTTTGTCAGAGACAGGCCTCTGCAGCATTTTTCAGCACAGCGAAGTGCTTCCTCTGAGTAGGGATGGGCAGGCCCTCTCCGTAAGCTCTGAGAGTTAAGGGAATCTGCATAGCCAATATCTTCAGAAGCATCAATTCAGATGTTCCCATCCCACTTTTCTGGGCCCCAGTTTTCCCCTGATGAATGCCCTCTCCTTAGCATAACAGACCTGCCTTAGCTGATATTCAAATATCACTGGATTCTGCAAATTTATCAGCTCTGCAGCCCGCTGCTTCCCTTTTTTAAGAGCCTCTTTGTAAAAGCAACCAAGGAGGCCCCTTTGTCAATAGTCCTCATTGTCTCATTACCTCTCTTCAGGAATCTATGTAACTGAGCAATAAGCTGCCAACTCTTTTGTCTTTGTAGTCATTTTGTTGTCTTTCAAACACCTGAATGATTGGGCCTGTACCAATGTTCTCTTCCCCTGGGACATTTCCCTAGGTCATTGGCGGTGAAATCTTTGGCAGCTGGGTTCCCACCTTGTGTCAGAGACTCTCTGTGCCTTGCCTACCACATAGGATGACACCCTCTTAATCTACTGTTTGGGGAGAGAGTCAGTCTCAAATCCCTCATCTTCCTGCCTGCTTTCTCAGACCACTCTCTGTATCAGTTGTGTTAGTTTGAATGCACCCAAGGCAAATGCCATGGTGGGATTAGACATGAAAGAACCATTTATTTGGGCAGGAAGCAGGAGGAGGCAAGAAGAGTCTTCAGACTGCCAGTGTAGAAGGGAAGAGGGAAGGATGGAGGATAGAGTAGGAGAGGTCTCAGACTTCAGAGCAGTGCCATGAATGACACGGCCAGGTTGATGGAGAGTCCTGGAATCACAGTCACTGAGGAATCCTGCGTATCACTAGGATGGGGCTGCCTTAGTTTCTCTGCTGTGCTCCAACATTGCCTGGGAGCAGTCTATGGGGAGTGTGGCCTTGGAGCAAATGCAGTGGTGGATTAGAGAGACAGAATCTGAGGCTGTCAGTCAATTAAGCTCCCAAAACAGGAGGTCTGAGAGGAGCATTATCATGACTGTGATACATGTAGCCTAGTCTTCACTGGGTTAGACAGGGTTGTGTTTTATAGCTGAAAAGAGCTGAGCAGATAGACCAAGTATTTTAGAATCATTCAGATGACCACTTTCCACTTTTTAATTTTAAAGAAGAAGGTGGTAAAGGAAATACATGTACCTAAACAGTTTGTGTCATAGGTAAATGGAATAATAAATCTAGCCCAGGTTAGATAACTCAAATAAAAAGCTTTCATTTTCTGGAATTCCACAGTGGCTTTTTAGGCCAGATATATGTGGGTGTCAGTTGAAGACACATGTGCTATGGTATAACAATGTTTCAGCTCATTGAGAGGGTTTCACTATCAATATCACGGTGGAGATTTGGACCTACTGTGGGCAAATTCTGCTTCCTGATCAGTAATGCAGTACAGTTGTTTCAAGCAGAGTGCTCCATGATTCCTGTATTATAAAAGAATTTTTATCCTCTAATTAGCTATTTGCCCTTTTTTTTTTCTTTTGCCAATGTTTTCTTTCTCTCTTTACCCACCTAAATGGTATTAATAGAGTCTAGACACTATATAAAAATTTGGTAATTATCAATAAGATTGATAATAAGGATTTTATTTGTTGTTTGGCAATTCAAGCGGTTTCTTTGGCTCATGTTGGGTACCTTTAGACTGTGTCCTCTTAGATATCTTTCTTATATGTTGAAGTCTGTACCCATCCCCCACTATTATCTTAATAATTAATTATTTTTCTAATGTCTCTTTTCACATTCATTCTCTCTGTTGGTATCTCGGTTTTCTCTCTCCTTTGGTATTTTGAGAGTAGTAATAAATATTGAGTAGGAAAAAAATGGTGGAGCATAGCTTTGCATATGTCCGTTGTACTTTTGCAACTCCTTTGCTCTTACTGTATTTATCAGGAGAAATTCCCTGATACCTGCATGATCAGGCTAAGTGGGATAACTTAGTACTTAGCCATCTCCAAGGACACCTTGGATTTATAATGGAGATAAGGCAGAGCAAGGAGAGATTACAATTTCCATGATCCCTGTTCAGGGCTGTAGGAATTCCCTGAGTCTAAGTGAACAAACAGAGATGTGATCTTAGGATCAAAACAGAAATTATGTGCTAGAGTCAGCAGTTAGGGTATGCAGGTAAGCTGATAAGCACAAGTAAGCTTGAGTTCTCAAACTGTAACAAATAGGGCTATAGACTATCTGTGGTTTTTGAAGAGTATCTTTTGTGACATAACTAAGCCCTTGTCTGTGATTTGACGATATATCATAAAACATTTTTAGTGTATTTCTACCATACCCCTTTTTCTCGATTACTCATCCAAATGGTATAATCAAGTAGGCATACTGAAGAAACCAAGTCAAAAGAGGGTGAAAAGACTGCCTTAAAGAATTCACCAACTTAGCTTTCTAAGAGGATTTGGACTCTCAGAGGATTTCATCTCATGAGCCCCTCTGTCCTACATTCCTTCCCTACCCCCAAGAAATATTATACAACTTAATACAACCCTCACCCCCAAACTATAATAAAAAGCAAATAAATTTCCTGGGGAGGCTTCATGCTTTTGCAATGGGAAGAGCAATTGTAACATTTTCATGTTACTGGGAAAAGTGCTAGTAGGGATAACAGATGTAGAAAGAAGTCTGATTGTCAATGGTTAAGACAAGAGCTGTGATAGTGTTGAGGAAAGAGCTTTGATTTAGGAGCTACATTATCTTTTTATGCAAAGAGTTATTTTGATCTCTAACTGGACCCCTATATAATTTTTCATTTTCTCTTTTTTCCTCATCCTTCCCACCAATTTAATATCGAAGCAACCCTACTTAGGGAATATATCCTCTTCCTAAATAGGCCTAATGGTATGATTCAGTCAGCAGGAGAAGATACTCAATTTTAGCAGCTGAAGGATCATCCAGATATGGATATATTCCTGTATGTCAGGCAGGGGCTAGGAACAAAACTTTCTTGAGCTCTTACAGTGTCTTGGCATATAGGAAACCTTCTGATTTTAACAGTAGATTATAAGATAGGTGCAACATTATTAGCCTTATTGTACACACAAGGAAACGGGTTTAGAGAAGGAATTTGTCCAAGGCCATGCAACTAGTATGGACATGGTGGCGCTAGGATTGTCTCCAATCTCCATGATTTTTACATTCTACTTATCAATATTAAACTATAATGCAACCCCCCACCAACACACACACACACACACACACACACACACACACACACAGCAGTAGAACCATGTGTAACCCATTATGGTTTTTTTTTTTTTAATGGACTAGCCTTTGACTTAATAACAAACTACAGTTGAGGAGAAAACACCATTTATGAGGTGACAGAATCTCCCAAATCAGGTTTGAGAAGAAAAGACAAAATATTTTTTGACAAACTTTTTCTTTACAGCATTCATCACTTAGCTTTGCTGATTTTCCTGTGTCATCATCCACAATTTCTGTTTATTATATTGATTCCTATGTTCTTCCGAACCTATTAATGTTAAAATGACCCATTACTCAGTTTTTGGACTTCTTCCCTTATCTACACACACTCTATCTCATTTATTCCAAGAGCTTTAAATAACAAATCTATGAATATATGGTGACAGAAAGAGATCAGACTGTATTATAAATTTGTATACCCAAAGGTTATATAATGTTATTAACCAATATTACCTCAAAAAATTTAATTAAAAAAACAACAACAGCAAATTGGGACTCCACGCAAAATGAAAGTGTGAGAGGCACTCCTGGAAAACTCCCCTGGAGATTACAACTAATAATACAACAATAATTCAGTGAAAGATTCCCTATCCAATGCACAAACATAGCTAAGAGACTCGCTTGAAGCATCCAAGTACCTGCAGGTGGGCAAAGAGAGGCAAATTGAGGAGGAAGGAACAGGAAATGAAGACACAGGCCATGTGTATGGGTCCCTGCTTGGAACCCTGCAGCTGGGGCATGGAGGAAGAAGAAGGTGGCATTCTGAACCTCACTTGGTCCTTGGGACAGAGAAAAACAAAGCCCAGAGACTGGGCTGTGAGACACCTCATTTTGCCCTCCAGGAGGTACAGGGATGGTGCTGCCAGACACAGTGGCCTGAATTCACTCCTGCTCTCAACGGAGAGCGGTCAGTGAGGAGCTACAGCCTGACCTCTCGCTGGCTGTGAAAGAGAAGGAGAGAAAAGGTTGTGGGCTGCACTTCTCTGCCCACAAATTGTTCTGTCTGTGGGACCAGCTTATAACACAGCTGAACCTAATATTCAGGGCAAAGACCTCGAGGCAAACTGAAAACAGAAAGGCATAAGTCTGCACTGCCTTGGGCAGCACCAGGAAGAAAACAAAGGCATGAACTGTAGTTGACCTCCTCCATCCACCCACCCTTTCAGACCTCTGCCCTTCCCACCTCCTCCCAGCATTAGCAGTGAGCCCTGAAGCAATGGCATCAGTGAGTTTCAGGTAAAGGAGCAGAATATCCACAAACAGGTAGACTGTCAAAATAAGGAAGGTAAGCAATACAGCTCAAAAGAAAGAAAAGCAGAAAATCACTGTAAATGAGATGGGGACAAACTATCAGAGACAAAGCTCAAAACAATGGTTATAAGAATGATCAAAGAAATTAGTGCTAATTTCAAGAGAGAGAGAGCAAGCATAAAGAAAGACATAGAATCCATTAAAATAGACCAGACAGAAATAAAGACTACAATAAAGGAAATGAGAAATGGAATAGAAGGAATCTCCAGACTAAATCAAGAGGCACAAATCAGTGATTTGGAAGGAAAACTAGCAGATAACACCCAATTAGAACAACAACAACAAAAAAGAATCCAAAAAATGAGGATAGTTTAAGATTCTTCTGGGACATCAAATGTAACAACATTTGCACCATAGGAATATCAGAAGGGAAAGAGAAACAGTAAGGGATCGAGAACTTACTTAAAGAAATAATGAGTGAAAAATTTCCTAACCTGGTTAAGGAAATAGACATACAAGCCCAAGAAGCACAGAAAGTCCCAAACAAGATGAACCAAAACAGAAACATACCAAGACACATCATAATTGAAATGACAAAAGTTAAAGACAAAGAGAAAATCCTAAAAGCAGCAGGAGAAAGGCAAGTAGCAACTTATAAGGGAGAACCCATATGATTCTCAGCTGATTTCTCATCAGAAACTTTGCAGGCCAGAAGAGACTGGCAGAAAATATTCAACATGATGAAAACCAAGGATCTAGCATTCAAAACTGAGGGACAGATAAAGAGCTAAAGAAAGAAAAAGCTAAAGGAGTTCATCATCACCAAACCAGTACTACAAATAATGTTAGAAGAACTTCTTTAAGATTGGGGGGAGGGGGAAGCAAAAATTATTAATAATGACAATAGCTACATATCTATCAACAGTTACTTTCAAGTATTATGAATTAAAAGCTTCAATGAAAAGACACGAAGGGTATTGCACTGAGTGGAGGGTCAAACAGAAGACAGATGCAAATTCTCATTGCTTATAAATGAAATCCAAAGAAGAAAACAAACAAGTAGAACTGAAACAAATTCACAGATATAGAAAAATTCAGTTTGTTGTCAGATAGGAGGAGAGTTGGGGAAGTGGGTTTAAAATAAGAGGAAAAGATTGGGAAGTTTAGTTTGGTTGTTACAAAGCAATAGTCATGGAGATGTAGAGCAAAATATGGAACTATAGTCAATAAAGTTGCAGTAATTTTGTGTGGTGTCAGATTGGTACTGGATTTCTTGGGGTAATGGGAGGAGAGCTGGAGTTGTGGGTAAAAAAGGGGAAGAAATCGAGAAGTACAGATTCATAGTCACAGAATAGTTACAGAGATATAAAGTGCAGCACAGGGCATATAAACATTCTAATAGCTATGTATGGTGTCAGAGGAGAACCAGATGTATGGGAATGAGGAATTTGTAAGTTACGTAAATATGTTATACACCTGAAACCAATATAATATTGTATGTCAAATATAATTGAAAAAAATAACCAATCTATGATGATGACTATGTATTTTTTATTTTATTGTTTGTGCCTTTTTGTTTTTTACAGTCTACCTTCATTTTTAAATTTTTAAAAATTAAATTTATTGAGGTGACATTGGTTAATAAAATTATATAGATTTCAAGTGTACAATTCTATAATACATAATCTATATATTGCAATATGTATTCACTACTCAGTGTCAAATCTCTTTCCGTCACCATATCTTTTATCCCCTTTACGCTCTTCTACCTCTTCTTCCCTTTGCATCCCTTTTACTTAAAACCAATAAACTGTTGTCTGTGTCTATGGGTTTCTGCTTGTTTGTTGCTTTTCATTTTATAACCCACAAGTGACTGAAATCATATGGTTCTTGACATTTTCTGTCTTACTTATTTTGCTTAGCATGATAATATCAAGATCTATCCATATTGTTGCAAATGGCAGTATTTCATATTTTCTTATGGCCAAATTATATTCCATTGTGTATATGAGGGCTGTCTGGAAAGTATCAAGTCATGTAATATGAAAAATAGAGGCATTCATGGCTGGAGTTTTTTCTGGACAGCCCTTGAGTATACCACATCTTCTTTATCCAGTAATGTATTGAAGGACACTTCAGTTGTTTCCATGTCTGGTCACCATGAATAATGCTGCAATGAAATAGGGATACATATGTTTTTATGGATAAATATTCTCAGATTTTTTGGGTAGGTACACAGAAGAGGGATTACTGGGAATGTGATAATTCTATTCTTAATTTCTTGAGGACTCTCCATACTGTTTTCAATAGTGGCTATACCAATTTACATTCCTACCAGCAGTGTATGCGAGTTGTTTTTCTCCACAACCTCTTCGACACTTACTATTATTTGTCTTGCTGATAATAGCCATTCTAACAAGTATGAGGTGGTATATTTTTGGTTTTAATTTGCATTTCCTTAATAGCTAGTGAAGTTGAGCATCTTTTCATATATCTATTGGACATTTGTATGTATTCTTGGGAGAAGTGTCTGTTCAGGTCCTCTGTTCATTTTTTAACAATGATGACTGTAAATATTTATCTCCAGCTTGGATCTTTCCCTTGAACTTCAGACTCATTTATTCAACCCTCTTAATATCTTCATTGGAGTGACTAATTGACCTCTCAGACCTAACATGTTCAGTGTTGAATACTTGGTCTCCACCCTTTTCATGCTCCGCATACCCATACCCATCCTAATGAAATATTCAGGACAAAATTATGTCTTTAGATCAAAAGTGAGTACCTTGTAGGCAGCATATAATTTTATCATTTTTTTCTTTTAATTTATTTTGCCACTTTCTATCTTTTAATTGGCAAGTTTCATTCACTATATTTAACGTGACTACTGATAGGGAAGAACTACTGCCATTTTAAAATTTGTTTTCTATACATTATGTCTTTTTTTGTTCCTCAGTTTCTCTAATACTGCCTTAATTTGTGTTTGATCAATTTTTTTCTTGTGTATTGTTTTGATTCTCTTCTCGTTTCCTCTTCTGTATAGACTTAGTTATTTATATAGTGATTACCATGAGAATTACAATGAACCATCCTACATTTATAACAAACTGGTTTGAATTGATAACAACTTAGTTTCCATACCATACAAAAACTCTGCTTGTATACAGCTCTGCTTCCTTTATGTTATTGCCACAAATTACTGTCTTTAGATATTGTTTACCTATTAACGTAGAATTATATCTTTTTTTTAATGCATTTGGCTTTTAAATCACATTGGAAACAAAAAAGGCCTTATTAATATAAACCAAAAATAAAACAATATTGCCTTTTGCATTTACTCATGTAGTTACCTTTAATGAGTTCTTTATTTCTTCATATGCCTTTGAGTTACTATCTAGTATACTTTCATTTCAGTCTGAAGGACTCTCTTTCGTACTTCTTAAAGGGCAGGCCTACTAACAATAAACTCCTTTAACTTTAGTTTATCTGCCTGCAAATGTCTTAATTTCTTCTTCATTTCTGATAGATAATTTTGCTGGATTAGAGAGAATTCTTGGTTGACAGTTTATTCTCCTCCCAGGCCCCTGCAGTACTTTAAAAAATCATCCCCTTCTGGCCTTCATGGCTTCTAATGAGAAATTAACTGTTAATTTTTTAAAGAATCCTTTGTATGACAAGTTACCTTTCTCCTGCTGCTGTCAATATTCCATGTCTTTGGCTTTCAACATTTTGATTATAATGTGTCTCAGTGGGATCTCATCCTATCATACTTGGAGTTTGTTAAACCATTTGGATATGAAGATTGGCATCTTCTTTCAAATTTGGGAAGTTTCCAAGCCATTTATTTTTCCAGGTATTCTTTCTGCTCTTTTTTCTCACTCCTCTCCTTCTGGAACTCCCATTATGTGTATTCTGGCATGCTGGCTGGTGTCCCACAGGTCTCTGAAGTTATATATTGCTCTGTATTACTGTTCTATTTTTACTTGTTCCATATGCTCGTTGTTCCTTTATTTCCTGCTTTATTTTGAATTAATTGTGTATTTTTTAAAATTCCATTTTATTGTATTCTTTATTTTTAGTGGTTGCTCTAATGTCTATAATAAGCTTTTTTAAGTTGTGACAGTCTACATTCAAGTTGTATTGCACTACCTCACATATAGTGCAATATTCTTACAATGGTATAATTCTATTTCTTTTCTATTGTCTTTTGTGCTATTATTGTCATACATATTTACTTTTACATATGATACATATCCCAAATACATGGTTATTACTTTTTGTTTCATTTCAATTATCTTTTAAAGAAATAAACAAAAGAGAAAGCATCTTTTCTATTGATGATTTTTGATATTCTTTATTCCTTTGTTTAGAATAGATCAAAGTTTTTCATCAGGTATTATTTTTCCTTTGTCTTTAATGTTTTTTGTATTGCCGATCTTCTAGATATAAATTACCTCAGCTTTTGTTTGTCTAAAACATCTCTTTATTTCACCTTCATTTTGCTGGACATTTTTGCTGGAAATAGAAGACATGATTAAAAGTTTACTTTTCTCATCAATTTCAAGTTTAAAGGTGGCATTTCATTTTATTATCTTCTGGTCAAGACAACTGCTTCCATTCTTATCTTTATTCAGCTGTATGTAATTTTTTCTTTATTCTCTGATGACTTTTGATATTTTCTCTTAGTAACTTAGTTATAGCTATTTGATTATAATGTGACTTGGAGTAGTTTTCTTTATGTTAATTTGGTTTAGTATTCATTGAACCTTTCGAGTATGGAAGCCTAGAGTTTTTATCAAATTTTGGCCATAACTACTTTAAATATTTTTCTATTTCCTCCAACCCTTATCCTTCTGTACTTCAATTACACATATGTTAGACCACCCAATATTGTCATAAAGGTTAAGGAAGCTCTGTTCATTTTTTTGTCTTTCTTTTCTTCATGTTTCATTTTGAATAGTTTCAATTGCTGTATCTTAAAGTTTATTGATTTTTTTTCTTTGGCAGTGTCTGTTCTGCTCTTATTGCAGCCAGTGAATTTTTTCATTTTAGAGTCTGCGTTTTTCTTCTTTATTTTTTTTTTAATTTATTCATTTTCTTACCTCATTAGAGTCCTGGTTTTCTTTAAGTACTTTCACATATTTATAACAGGTATTTTAAATTCCTTGTCTGCTAATTCTATCATTTGTAGGTATATTTTGATTGATCCTTTTTTTCTGGTTATGTGTCACATTTTTCTAATTCTTGGCATGTCTAGTAATTTTTGATGGAATGTTGGACATCATAATTTTTATATTGTGACATGCTCTATTTTGTTATATTTAAAGACTGTTAAGCTTTTTTCTGGCAACTATTTAAGTTATTTGTATATCACCAAGATCATTTTTGAGAATTCTTTATAAGTTTTTTGGGGGGAGTTTACTAATAGAATAGGTTTTATTCAAAGCCTAGTTTATTTATGTTATTAGTGTATGATCTTTCTGGCATGTCTATTGAATTCGCAGGTGTTTAACGAAGACTTTCCATTATGATGATCAGAACACAAATTTCTCTCAGCCCTTTCTGAGTTCTGAGACTTTTCCACTTTATTGTTCTCTGGTCATTATTTGCCTTGCTCCATGACATTTAACTTTAGCCATATGTGACTTGGTATTCAAAAACAGACTCAAGGGTACCTCTATGCATATTTCTGTGGGTTTTCTGTATACAGACCCTGTCCACAGACCCCTTTCTCCTTAGTTTCCTTAATTTCTGAGTTTGCCTCTATGCAGAAAAGACTGCTATGTTTTGCTTGGCTGAGGGGATTTGTAAATCACATGTCTAATTACTTCAAAGATCCATTTGAGTGATTGAATACTCTGATGTTTTGATCTATTCAAGACAAGAACCAAAGGCTGTTCAGCTATACCCTTGGATTGTTTTTTTCCAGAGCACACTTTCCTGACAGTGAATCTACTAATTTTAGCATCTTTTTTCTTTTCAATGTGGGAAGAATATCCTTTGATTTTAAATAAACCATTTTAGAATTACATTTGACATACAATATTAGTTTCAGGTGTACAACATAGTGATGAGACACATATAATTTACAAAGTCATCACCCTGATAAATATGGTACCCATTTGTCATCATACATAGTTATTATAATATGAGTATTATTGACTGTATGCCCCACACTGTACTTTACATCCCTGTGACTATTTTGAAACTATGAATTAGTATTTCTCCATCTTTTCCTCTTTTTCACCTACCCCTCCAACTCCTCTCCCATCTGACAACTATCAGAATGTTGTCTGTATCTATGAGTCTGTTTCTGTTTTGTTTGTTTATTTTGTTCTTTAGATTTCACAAATAAGTAAATCATATGACATTGGTCTTTCTCTATCCCCCTTACTACACTCAGCATGATACCCTTTAGGTCCAACCAGGCTGTTGCAGATGGTAAGATTTCAATATTTTATGGGTGAGTAATATTCCATTGTTTATATATACCACCTCTTCTTTTTTTTTACATTCAATATTATTTTTTATTAATTTTTGGTGTATAGCATAGTGGTTAGGTATTTATACAATCTAAGAAGTGATCCCCTAACTAGTCTAATACCCACTTGGCACTATACATACTTATTACCGTAATAATGACTATATTCCCTATGCTTTACTTTACATCCCCATGTCTGCTTTGTAACCACCAATTTGTACTTCTCAATCCCTTTTCACCTGCACCTACCTGCTCCTATCACCTCAAAAAATCTAGTACCCACCTGACACCATATATAGTTATTAAAGTATTATTGACTATATTAATTATGCTATATCCTACATCTCCTAAACTACTTCATAACAACCAATTTGTACTTCTTAATTCCTTCCCCTTTTTCCACCCACACTCCCAACCCCCTCCCATCTGGCAACCATCCAAATGTTTTCTATATCTGTGAGTTTGTTCCTGTTGTGTTTGTTTATTTTGTCCTTTAGATTTCTTATATAAGTGAAATCAAATTGCATCTGTCTTTCTCTGTCAGACACTATACTTACCACAATACCCTCCATGTCTTTCGATTGGAACTTTTAATTCATTTAAATTGAAGGTAATTATTGATAGATATGTAGATATGTAGCTATTGCCATTTTATCATTCATAATTTTGCCTTATTTTTTTCTCCCATATTGCAGTGGTCTCTCTAACATTTCTTGTAATTTTAGTTTGGTGGTGATGAACTCCTTTAGCTTTTTCTTGTCTGGGAGGCTCTTTATCTGTCCTTCGATTTTGAATGATAGCCTTGCTGGGTAGAGTAATATTGATTGTAGGTCATTTCTTTTCATCATATTGAATATATTCTGCCAGTTCCTTCTGGCCTGCAAGGTTTCTGTTGAGAAATCAGCCCTCACTAATGGAGTCCTCAACATCTATATTTCTACCAACAGCCTTCTCAATCTAGATATTTTTCTATCATGCTCCTCAAAATTCTTCCAGCCTCTAGCCATTATCCAATTCCAATGCCACTTCCACATTTTTAGATATTTATTACAGCGGCCCTTCACTTATGGTATCAAAATTTGTTATTTTCCATTATAACAAGTTACAACAAATGATGTAACAAATCACAACAAATGTAGTGGATTATTACAGAACAACACATTGATAGATTTAATATAGAATGGCTCCTGTTCTGCCATCTTCTCCTTCTCTTTCTTTATCCTACTGTAACTCAGCGTAGCCTGGGAACCTGACAACTTAGCCCGAGAAACAATAACTTGGCTCAGAAGACTGAAACTTGCCCTAGCCCTTACCTTAGCCAGGTGAATTGAAACCTATTCCTGACCAATCAATAGTGACCACATATTCCTCCCTTTGCCTTTTGCCTAGCAACCTATTCCTCCCTCTGCATTGTGCCTAGCAATCCCTTTACTTATATAATTTCACTCCCAATGGTTGGAGCTGCTGCTCTCCCATTGTGAGGCAGCCCGGCAGCTTATTCCACAATAAAGCTTGTTACTACCACCCGGTGTTTCGGATCGTTTCTATCATTTTGGTGCCGAAACCTGGGAAGGGAGCGCTGGGACTTGGACAATCCCCTGACATGGGGGTGATCGGCCCTCCCAGCCTTCCCTTCCCGAACCCTGCTGAACCGGGAGCATTGGAATCTCTCCCACCTTGCCAGTAACTGCTACCCAGTGTTTTGGCTCATCTCTATCACACGTATTTATAATCTTATACTTCTGGAGGACCAAAGTATAAAATGGGTTTCACTAGGCTAAAATAAAGGTGTCATCAGGATTGCAAGCTTGCTGAGGCTCTAATGGACAATCTATTTCCTTGCCTTTTCTTTCTCATAGAGCCAGCATTTCTTGGCTCATATTTCCTTTTCACATTCAAAGTCAGGCATGCTAGATTGAGTCCTCATATCATTCTAATATTCTTTCTGTAATGACATCTTCATTTCTTATTCTGACTCTTTTGCCTTCATCTTTCACTTATAAGGAGTCTTGGGCCCACACCAATACTCCAGAATAATCACTCTATCTCAAGATCCTTAACTTAATCACACCTATAAAGTCTCTTTTGCAATGTAGGGTAACAAATTCACAGATTCTATGAATTAAGATATGAACATCTTTGCGGGGGACATTACTCAGCTTACCACACCAATGTATAAAACATTGTTGTATATTCCTGTATTTCCTTCCCTCCCATTAAATCGCTCATTAAGTTATTATACCAAAAGATTATTTTTAACAGAAAAGTTACACGTGGACAAAAAATACTATTTTTCTTTAAAAATAATTTACTTCTCTGAATCTCTGTTTCCTTATAAGAGAAAATAAGTAAGATTTATCTCTCTTAGACCCTTCTGTCTCTATACTTTAATAAATCTAATGTACCCTGCAGATTGATTAAAGAACGATATAAAATGTATTCATTGTAAAGTAGATTCAAGGCTTATGATCCAGAGCCTCCTGTAGGTTTTTAAGGAAGTTCAGGTTTCTGGATAAAAGTGACTACACTCTGCTTTTGCTACCAGAAAAGAACAAATCTAATTACACATGAAGTAATGTAGACTAAACAGAACAAAACAAGCAACAGGGGAAGGACCTAGGAGTCAGAGCACAGATGAGAAAAGAGACAAAGGGTTGGCACAGGCTCCATGCTCAGGAGGGCTACCTCCTAGCAGTTTTCTGAAGGGATCCAACCAAGGCGCAGGTAAAAACCCCATCATCAAACACTTGCAAAGCCCTTCCCTGAGGTTATGCAGTGGAAAAACAGACAGACAATGATTCAGAGCCTTAGCTGTGTGTGGGAGCCACTGAAACAAACTGTCAAAGGGGAAAGGTGGATTGCAACAGCTTCCACCAATGGTACCATGGCAGTATACAAATTAGTTATAGGGTGGAGACAGAAGTCTTAGTCAAAAATGTTGTCATTGATCAAGGAAGTGCCTGCAGGTTACTAATCAGCATGTGGGTCTGCCTGCCTGAAGCGGGTGGGGAAAGATGGATGACTTCTCTGCTGGGACTTTGTCATCTGTCCAGGTGCCACATTGAGAAACAGAGTTGGTTGTGGCAAGAAAGCCGGAAAAGTCTTCATTCTAGATTTGACCCATCACCTGAGAATTTTCACCATGTCTCTGGCTTAAAGCTAATAACAGGTAACAGGTTACATGTTGAAAGGAAAAGGGAGCATGCCAGCCACACGTCAGATTGAATTTAATAAAGAAATCAAACTCATTTTTCCAGAGTTCTGTCAGAATTCATGAAAGAACACAGATAGCAGAGCAAAGCAATGGATTATTAGAGATGGGGCCAATTGTTTGGCTGGAATCATTTGAATAACATTGCTGAAGACACAATTCCACGTAGAAGGATAGGAAAACCTCCCACTCTCATAATAAGGAGAGAAAGGGTTATAGAGAAAGACTTCTGATGTTTATTTTCACTGTAAGGTTATAGAAAATTCTCCTTACTGGTAGCTTTTTGATAGGCATGTCACCTACTTACTATGTCAAATTCTTGAAACGTGTGACTAAAATAAGTTTTTCAGGTGGTTCTAATCCTTAGCCTGTGGGCACTGAATCAGTATGTTGTCTGGTCTAGAAGTTTACTGAGGATTTTGATAAAAAATTTAGTAAAATCATTTGTAAGCCCAGATTATATTAACAGTTGGATAAAAATGGTATACTTAATATGTCTGAGCATAGATCTTTAAAATGACTTTTGATGTGAGAAAGAGGGAAACAATAAACTCCAGATCTCCAAGCAAAGAATGGGCCTCCTCGTGGCTTGCTCATTGGCAGATAACAGATTTCTTTTGGTTGGTCCTACTTCATGGTTGCTTTTTTCCCTATATTCCATTCTCAGACCAGAGTTGAGTGGGATACATGATTAAAGAATTTCCCATTTATAAGTATAATTGTAAGACAGAATCCATTTTCTATTCCAGAATTTGAAATTTTCCTGCATAGCAGTTAGTGATGCAAAAGAGAGGAGGGTCATAGAAAAATCTTCCCGGTTTTCTAGGAGCATTAACAGTAGTAGCTGTTAATCAAGCTTCTCACTTGGCAGTGGTAGTGGACTGGTTCATAGTAATAGTTGCAGTAAGACTGAATCTCTAAGGTAGCAGTGGTAGCGATGCTAGAGGTGATGGTGGTTGCCCCAAAATTGAGTTCCTGGGAGAGATTTGCAAGTCATTGTGTTTGGTGTTCTTCGGAAACCTCAGAGACTGTTCCGTTGGATAAATTTGGCCATGTGATTTTGAGCTTCATACCTCACTGTATAGCTCTAGCCTGGCTTTCCAGCCCTCCTAGTTACTCTTATTTTGTAAGCTGCCTAACACCCTTTTAATGGGTTCTTTTTGCTTGGGTTCTGCTAGGCTCTGGTTCGCTGCTTATATCTCAGAACCTGATGGATACTTCTGGGGACTTTATTAAAATATAGATTCTATGGCCTAGACATAATCAATCAGAAAATCTGGCAATGGGTCCCAGGTACCTAATTTTTAACAACCCTGAATCAATCAAGATTTTTTTTTCCTGTAGCAAGTGACAGAAAACCAAATTCAAACTAACTTAAGCAAGAAAGGGAATGTATTGATTTATACAATTTAAAACTCTAGGGAGTATCAGGCAGTATTGAATTCAAAGCTCAAGCAATGCCTTCAGGAATTGGTTTCTCTAGTTACTGGCTCTGTCTTCTGTGGTGTTTTCTTTAGTCTAAAATTTCATGTGGTAGCAAGATTGTGGCAGTGACCCCGGACATTACATCCTCTCAGCTGGTGTTCTGATAGAGCACTTGTCTTCATTGTACAAACCACGACTCAGATTTGAGATCCATGTGTAAAACCATCACCATGGCCAAAAGGATGCAAAGCTCTAAGTAGATACCCTGAGTCTCCTGCTACCTCTGGAGCCCAGATTCTCTCAGGAGTAGATTTTTGCTTCTTACTTGCCTGATATTGATAACTTTTTGTTAGCCATCTTTTCTAAGGACTGTTTGATGTCCTCATGCTTGCAATTGAGTTCTATACACTCATTTCACTCATTTATTCATGAATAGATTAAACATTTACTAGGCATTTTACTAGGCAAAGGGGATTTAAAGTTGAACGTGATATGGTCCGTTTTTTAAAACAACATAGATTTTAGTAGGGGAGACACATAAGTAAACCAGTATTTAAGTCCATTTGATTTATTTTTGAAACATCTATTGAATGCTTGGTACTATTCTAGTGCTGGGGATACAGTAGTGAATAAAATAAAGGACTTGTCCTGAGAGAGCTTACATTGTAATTAAATAAGAGATGATAAACTAATAAAGAAACAATATAGGAAACAGTGATAAGTACAATTGAAAATAGTCATACAAAGCCTCTCTGAGAGGGTGGCAGAGATGTAAAGGAAGTGAGGCGGGGAGAAAGTGGATATATTCCTCAGGGAAGAACATTCTAGGCAGAGGAAACCTCAGGTACAACGGGCCTGAGGCAGAACTTTGCTTGGCCAGCAACATAGTTGGAGCAGAGTGTTGGGGAGAGTTGTTAGAGGTAAGTTTAGGAAGAAAGTAGGGGGTCTAGATTATGGGGGGTCCTGTAAACCATTGTAATGCCTCTTATATGAGAATATAATGGAGATTCTGAGCAAAGAGACATGATACAACTTGTTTTCAAAGAAACACTCTAGTTGTTGTCTGGAGAGAGACAAGGATGAAATCTGGGAGGTCAGTTGTGAGGGGCTGTTACAGTAACCCATGCGAGATAGAATGGGGCTGACCAGGGCGATGAATAGAAAGTGGTCGGGTTGTAGATACATTCTGAAGGCAGGTCTTACAAGATTTGCTGGTGGATTGAATGTGAGATGGGAGAGAAAAAGAGTGTTTTGGCTTGAGCAACTGGAAGAAAGAAATTGCCATTTACTGAAAAGGAAACATTGCTGAAGGAATTTGGTAAACTGCCTAGTAGACATTCAAGTGCACGTGTTAAGTTGGCAGTTGGATATTCTAGTTTAGAGTTCAGGGTAGAGGTTTGGGCTAGGATACATACCTTGGCATGTTATCTTTGTAGTGGTATTTAAAGCTATGCAATTGATGATATCACCTAGAAAGTAAGTAGATAGAGCATAGGAAAGAACACCCCAGGTTTTAAAGATCAGGTTGATCAGGAGAAGCCGCAAATGGAATGGAGTAGTAGCTGCAATAAGATAGAAGGAGAATCGAGAAAATGTGCAGCCTAGAAGTCAAGAGAAGAAAGTCTTTCAAGAAGACAGGACTGTTAATTGTATCGAATGTTGTAACTGTGATAGGTCAGTAAGATGAGGACTAAGCATTGACTGTATTTTATGGCCATGTTGAAGATGTTTGTGACTTGGTGAAGAGTTATTTTGCTGGAATAGTCAAGATGTAAAGACCAATTTAAATGTGTTCCAGAAATAAAGGGAGGAGAGGAAGGAATGACAGTGAGTATTTTTTATGGGGTTTTGTTACAAAGGAGAGCAGAGAAACGGGGAGGTAGCTGGACAGGATATGCAGTCACATGAAATCACTGTGACAAGCGAGTACAAGTCCAGTTTACTCAGGGTCCTTTGGGAGTACGTATGACAGAAGTTTACCTGTAGTCGATGTTAGAATGGATTTTAGAGGAAGGTCCAGGAGCTGGTAGTAATAGCAAATGAGTAGATTTTTCAAGTGTGGGCTATGTTTGAGGGTACATAAGTGTGGCACAACATGAAGTATGGCAAACTGCAAGTAATTTGGAATGGCTAAAAGAAAAAGCCACAAAGCAAATTGGTCAGACATTAGGCTAAAGGATAGTCACCATGATACTTTGAAGGGAATTTTACTTTTTGAGCTGAAGAGAACTTTGGAAATATAGAGGGTGCCAAAAAAAGTATACATATTTTAAGGAAGGAAAAAATATATTAAAATTATAATAATATGTACTGATAACAAAAATAAATACAAGTCACATTAGATTTCTGCAATCACAAGAGGTGTTCAAAGTGGTTACCATCAGCATTCAGATGCTTCTGATGATGGTGAACTACCGCTTGAGCAATTTTGACATAGCAGAAGAGGCAGGACTTGCTTCTGTGCGAGGCCTCCCAGATCTTCCCTTGTGCAAATACATCACACACAGTACCATGCGTCTCATACTTATCAGGAATGCATGCAATTATTAGGCATGTTGGAGGTTCTGATGGATTCTTAAACCTTTATTGTTGTACTTCTACAATGCTCTCAAATTTCAAATACCACTTCAGATTGGTCTTGTGCTCCTCAAACGACAACTGTGCTTCAAACATTTTCTTTGACTGTCCTGCCTGTCGCATGGTGACACTAGCATTCGTTTGATTAATGCTATCGTTTGAGCGAACTTCATACTACACATTGCTACTGTAATTCAATTCAACTTCGAAAAGTAATATATAGATAAAATCTCTTAAAATGTGTATACATTTTTTTGGCATGCCCAGTATTTTAAGTAGGGGAGTGAGGTGATGAAATTTGCATTTTCCAAAGAGAAGCCTAGAAGCAATGTGGGAGATGAATTGAAATGAGGGTAGATGACATCAAAGTGAAGGAGATTTTTGCAGCAACCCAGGTTAACATTGACAAAGGGCTGAATTTAGGGAAATGGCAGTAAAATTAGAGGAAACAGATATGCAAAACACGAGGAAGGCAGCCGGACTTTTACTTCTTCCTTTAGGTATTAGGTAGATGGTGGGTTGTTAGCAGAGCTAAGGATTATAGTAGTTTTTAAATAACATTTTAGTTTAGGGTATGTTGAATATAAGAAATATGTGCAGATTTTAAGTTGAGAAATCCAGTAGACATCATGAATTTGCAAGTAAAAAAAAAAGAGGGTTGGCCTACAGATACAGATTTAAGAATCAAATGTTGGCTAAGTCGTGGATTTGAATGAAGTCACTCAGAGAGAGGGTGAGCAGAAGTTATTAATGTGAAGTTTGACCGAATGTAGCTGGAGGAAAATATCTACCTGTGCTGACTGGCCCCACTTTAAATCTATGACCATGTATTTTAAGTGATCTTGCCATGGCAGTGCCACAATCTTATTTCTCAAACCTCTAACAACCCTTCGTCTCTCACACGCAGCTGATGACTTTGCATGTAGCTAACTGAGAAGCCAGGAACAATTGTAAGAGAACTGTTTCACATTCTCACTATCAAATCTGCCAGGTACTCTGCATCCGTGTGCACGTTCTGCTTTTATTCCTGCTCTGACCCCTAGCTCCGGTGAGACCCAGGGGATCTGCTCCCTCTCCTCTACTGAAGAACTTGGCTCCTGCGTTCATCTCCTTTCTCTTTTGCATCGTCAATTCTGCTTCGTACTCCTCATCCGCATCCTTGGGCCGCACTGTGCCCCATCTGAAAGAGGTCTCTCATGACCCTACATTCCCTCCCATGACCCCTCCCCCTTCTCTGTTCTCTTGAGAGAGTTCTCACCTCCCATTATTTCTGAAACACAGTCCAGTCAGGCTCTTGTCCTCTGATTCCACTAAAACCAACCCTGTGATTGGCAAAGATTTTTTTCCTAGCCAAATGCAACCAACAATTCTTACTCTTCCCCTTATGCATCCTCTCAGCAGTATGTCTCACTCCTTTCTTGAAACACTTCTTTTCTGTTATTTTTGGTTTCCAGAACCTTATATTTTCTTTGTTTTCTTCTTATCTCACCAGCTACTTCCTTCTTTGTCTCTTTCACTGGATCTTTCGATTTTTACTGAAATACCCCAGAGCTGAGTCCTCAGCTTTCTTTTCTCTCTCTGCTCTCCTCCCCAGGTGATCTCATCCAGAGTCATGTCTTTAAATAACATCTGGTCAAACACATGTCTCAGAGAGGTCTTTCTTCTCCATGACTATCCGGCTCTGTTGTGTTTTTCTTCATGGCAATTATCACTATTTGGAATCATATTCATTTAAATGTATTTACTTGTCTGTCTTCCCCCTGAGGTTTTGTCCTCTGTTATATCCTCAGCAACTAGAACAGTGCCTGGCACAGAATAACCTCTTAAAAATATTTAATAAATGTATGTTCTGAAAAGACTTTCATAGTTTTTATTTTCTCTTATTCTTAACTCCCCAAAGAGAGGGCTTAATTAGTTTCTAGACTGAAAGGACATAAAAGCCAAGAAAAGACATGTGGGAGACAAAGATATTTAAGAGGCAAGCAAGAAAAAGACTGCTGAAAATAGGAGGTCAGGAATTAATACAGTGAAAGGAAGCGGGTATCCGTGAGGCCAACATAAGCAAAATCTCAAGCTAAAGAGTTAGCATCAAGGTAGACAAGTATTCAGGTTGGGTGAGGAAAGGACAAGAGTGATTTCATAGGTAAGTGAGAAACTTTTGCTATTTTGAAGTGGTGGAAAGAGAAACATAGGAAAGTGTGAAACCCCAATCTAGCTGATGAGACTTTGCATGGAGGCCAAAGTGGTGCTGGATGGAAGAGCTGGTGCTTGCGGGGAGAAGTGAGGTGCTGCTGTAGCAAATACCTAAATACATGGAGGTGTCATTGGAACTGCGTAATGGGTAGAGACTGGAGGAGTTTTGGAGTTGCACGTGAGAAATATGGACAGTAGGGAAATTCTGGTGAGAGCTCAGAAAGAAGGGAGGAGAGCTGAAGAGAAAGCTTCCATCTTCTGGGAGAATACATAAACAATCATGAACATAATATTGGCAGAAATAAAGGCATTACAGGCCATTCTGTTGAGGTGTCAGTGATGTTATGGGAAACTAGAGGAAAGGCAATCCTTGTTATAAAGTGACAAAGAACTTGGCTGAATTGTGTCCATGTTGTAATGTTTTATGGAAAGTAGAAACTGGATATGTAGCTGAAGAGATTTCTAAGCAAAGTGTTGAAAGAGTGTCTTGGTTCTTCCTAACTGCTTATAGTAAAATATGAGAAGAGAGAGAAGAATCAAAGAGCGAATCGTTAAATAATTCCAGAACCAGGAGTTGAAGGTTTGGAAAAAGTCAGGCTATCCATTTTGCAAAAAATGAGAAATAAATTTCTGTGGTTTAAGTCACCCTGTCTACGGTATTTTGTTATAGTATTCCCAGCGAACAGAGAGATTTGGGTGGCCTGTAACACCTGGAGAGGTGCACAGTGCAGCATGGTGTGATGGGCAGTTCCCCTATGGATTCAGTTCAGGGTTTTGCTCTGAATCCAAATGGTCTGGAAACTGCTTCTTCAAAAGACTGAGTCTCACTTGGCCCTTACTAGGTCATTCATTATCAAAGCAGTTCATTTTCTCATTTCCAGAAGGTCGTTTGGGACAGGGGATATAGCCTGAGTAAAAGCCTACGTGGCTGAGAAGTGAACACTTTCCCTGCCTGCCCCAGGAAGAGCTTGCATTCCTGTCTCAAAGGGAGGTTTTTAAGTGTAGAAATGTGGAAATGGACAGGTAATTCAATGGCCTCAGGGTAAGGCAGAGGTGCCAAGGCTACCAAGAGGTGGGAGTTTATAAGAGGAGAAAGACATCCTGAGGACAAGTTTATACAAGAATGCCCAGGGAGGAACATAAAGGAGGTGAAGCAAGAAACCTCAAGATTAACTTGGCATCTTGCAAACCTTTTTGAAAAAAATCTCCAACTAGGGGCTGTCAGAAAGCCTTCCTGTGCTACCCTCAGATGCTTGCACTTGCCCCAAGCCTGCTTCCTTGCTGGATGCGCAACTCGACCTAGTCTTTAGAAACTCAACCTTGGCAGTGTTTGAAGTTAATCATTTCTTGCTTAGTACTTCCCCCAGGTAGGAGGGAAGGCTCTCACAAGCAAGTGCTGGCCTGGCTAATGCAGAGCTGTGGCCCTTTCAGGTAATATTTTTAAGAAGAATAGCAGAGTGATGTCCTTCCTGAAAGCATCATTCCTCCCATCCCCCACCACGAACAATTTTGGAGGTTCTATTGACTAACCAGATTAAATATTCAATTCTCCATTTTAATCGTCTATTGAACTATATGAGGGGGGACCCAACCCCCCCAGAATTTATTTATAAAAATTGTGTATTTATTCTTACAAGCTTAAACTTCAGTCACCTTCAAAGTACTCTCCGTTTGATGCAATACACCTATAGAGATGCTTTTTCCACTGGTCCAAAACAGTTTTTGAATGTTGATTTTTGTGCCTTTTGTGCCTCTGTCATTTGTTGGTTGGTCGTTTATGTTTGTTTCACCTCTTCCACTTCAGCAAAAAGCATTTCCTTTGAGGATGTTTTTTATCGGGGGAAACAAAAAACATTGCTCAGGGTGAGATTGAGTGAATACGGAGGGTGGGGCATGAGGGTTATGTTGTTTTTGGTCAGAAACTGCTGAACTCAATGCAGTGTGGGTAGGTGTGTTGTCATGTTGCACATTGTTTGTGTAAATCACCCATCATGCAATGTGTAAACGTGTTGAAAGAGTCTCCAAAAAGAATTCACTGAAGCGAAACGCGGCCTCTTACTACAACCCCTGTTGGTACACTGATGCAGACAGGTTCCTAGAATACTCATCTAGCAGGGGAAGCCTGTACCACAAGGGGCCCATCCTACAGAAGATAATTCTGGTTATTTTTGGGTGCTGCCTCATGGAAAGTTTCTAAAGAAAGTGATACCTTTGAGAAAAAGTTATGGATTAGTAAATCTACTAGGCTATTGTTCTTTAATTCTTGTTAAACTTTACACTAAACCAGCTAAGGATCCTACCCTTTATTTAACATCAATTTTGTTAAAAAAGCAGTAATAGATTCATACATATACTTCTAAAATCTGCAAAGAGGTTATGCTTCTGCTCTAAGACAAGTATCGCTTAGCCTTTATGAGGTATCTGCAAAAATCTTAAGAGATAACTATGTGCCACTGGCTAGACTCCAAAGATGAAGCTAGAAAGTTTAACAATACTGCTACTATATAAATATAATTTTTACCAATGTGCAACTATTTTGTCCGTAGTACTTGTTACTATTTGGAAGTTTTAACTATTGATGCACTTCAGATTGATAAACACCTGTATTTGTTAATGCTTTTACTGACAAAAGTTATCTGTAATAGATAATGTCTTCTAATGAGTAGGACAGTTAAACCTAGTTTAAGAAATAAGGTCTAGCAAAGCAAATTAAATGTGGGAATGTTTGGACAATATTGTACTATCAAGAAGAATGGTATGCTTGCAGAATTTCTCCTTGCCACCTAATTGACAGGTTCTAATTGGACTAGAAAGATTCACTGTTAGATACCATATAGCATGAAGGAAATGATGTGATTTCCAGAGAACTGATAAGATTATGCTACGTGTATAAGCAATCCACTGCTTGTAAACATGATTTTTGCAGGAATATATCAGTCAACAAAAGGAAAGTCTGTTCTTACGAAATAGTCTGATTCTCTTAATTCCCGATGTGGTCTCTGGACCAGCAGCATCAGCTTTACCTAGAAATGTGTTAGAAATGTGGATTCTCTGTCCTACCCAGACCTACTGGTCAGAGACTGTAGGGCTGGGGTGGGGCCCAGCAGTCTGCATTTTAACCAGTCCTCCAGGTGATTTGGATGCATGCTACCATTTGGAACCCACTGTCTTGAACTCAAATCAGTACCATGCCATCAGTACTTTTTCAGTTGCATAATTACTTAGGAGTCTTTATGTTGGGAGATCTTGAAGTATCAAATGTGACTGGTCAGATTTTCTATAGAGAAATGTTTTGTCTGGATAGATAGACAACTGATAATAAATTTTTCATTAATTAAGTCATTCAACAAATATTTTCTGAATGCTTACAGTCTAGGCACTAGGGAAGTAATAAGGAACAAGACAGAAAAGAGCTTTGTTTCACAAGACATCATTCTAGGCTAAATATCACACACACACACACACACACACACACACACACACACATGCACTCCTTTATAAGAAATGAATTCTTTCTACACTTGACCTAATGATATGACAACGCTGCCTTCACATTAAACTAACACAGCCAGGTGGAAAGTGAGAAGCTCAATCAGTTGTGTCAGGACTGGGTTTTACTCTACGAAATTGTCCAAACCAAATTGGAATTATGTCAACTTAGCACGAATCTTCAGTTGTATGGAAGGCGATATCTGGAGATTTCAGGTGGAAAAACCATTGGTGGATGAAGAAGAACATTTGAAACATAAGTGATCCAGTTTGATTATGGCCTGATTTTCCTAGATTTTTTTTCTCTAAACATTCCAGTTTATTTTGTACTATACACAGCCTACCTGTATGAGAAGAGATCAACCATGTCAATAATAGATGATATAAATAAAATCCTTAGCTTCGTAAAATTTATTTGGTTGCTAGGAAATAAATGATAATTCTAGTTTTCATTTTGTTGTTTTGCTATAGGCAAAATTTTCTCTATATTTCTTGCATTGATTAATATATATAATAGGAGAATAACAACCTTTCATTAAAAAACCCACATTATCTGGACTTGTTTATTCGAATAACAGAACTAAATCATTCCATTTCTGTCACTGTGAATATCTCTAAAAGTAATTACTAAACACCAGTTGGTGTATAAGGTGTTTGTGAACATTTTGGTGTATTAATCAGTCACTGTTCCTGGTCTCAAAGAGTCCTCCTTTCTCAGATACTAATCAAAGATGAAGGATGATCTTTTAGAGGAAACTGTCAGGCTTACTCTCCTGCCATGCACCAGGAAACCAGAAACAGTTGCTTTAGAGTTTAGACCAATTCAATCCACTTTTTCCTGGGGCAGAAAAAAACAGGGATGGTTTCTAATTAAGGGTTTCAAACTCAACCTGGACAGCGCATGTTTTGTCTAAAAGTGGTTCAACTTTAATTGTTTCAGTCATATATTATGCATGGAGATATGTGTTTGACTCATTTCTCAAAATTAGCAGATGAAAGGCCACAGAAGGAGGTTAAAGATCAGTGATCTGGCTCCAGACTTTGATCTTTGGTATTTCCAGGTTTGATAGTTTGTGAGCCTATGTAAAATCACTAGAATGTATTAAGTTGACCGGCATGAAATTGTCATTTTTGTAGGTGAAAGTGGTCAGGTATTGGCTATTCCATATGATTAAACCTAATATTTTCTATGAAGAACTAACAAAAACAAGATATATATTCTTTTATCTCTTCCTCCATTTCTGAAGAAGAGATGTTTTAAGTTTACATTTAGTCTATTGTGGATATCTTTTTATGTCAATAAATGTAGACTCATCATTGTTTTAAGTAAAGTTTCATTGTATATCTATTCTATAGTTCCCAAAAGTAGAATTTCTAGGTTTAAATCTGTACTTTTTGGGGAGAAAGGGGAAGCAGATTGTGTGTGTGTGTGCACAGTGTGTACGTGTGTAACCAGGCATCAAGCAGTGTATTGCAGACGTTTCCACTAAAAGCGAAAGAGTGAGTGAGTTCATCTTCTGAGGTCTGAGAGGAAGTCTTCAAATGCCCAGTCGCAGGTGTGAGTTGTCTTTGATTTTCCTATTTTTATCTTCAAAATTCATGCTGATTAATGTACTCTATTTGTAAAAAAATATGAACATGATGTCTTATGACTTTGAGTAAATTTGTCATTCCAGGAGAGTAAAGTGTGTCAAGAATATCCTGTTGCTCTTGTAAGCCCCATTACAGTGCCCTGGTTTTGTTTGTTTGTTTGCTTGAAAATACATAGAAGAGATAAATTAACAAAAGCTAATGTCAACCAAGGAGCAACTGTCAGCAAAGCACTCACCTTGGTTAGCACGGGGAATTACAAAGAGGTTGTGAACATTGTCCCTGCCTTTGAATGGCCTCTGATGTATTTGTCTCTCTTTAGCAAGCCCATCCAAGAATTACACTTAACCTGATATGTGACTGGGCCGAGGTCTGCGGTGAATTCGCGTGGTAGGATGGAAAGTCCTTCCAGGCGCTTGCTGATGCATTTGTTTTGGACTCTGAGGTATCATCATTAGCATCGGCAGCATTTTAGACTCTGGGAAGGGGATCAGGTACCCTCTTGGCAAGAGGACAATGTAATGAAGATAGGCGTTTTTAGGGTTCCACATGTGGGACAAGTACAGTACAGGAAATGTAAATGGACTAGATCCTAAATGACCCAGGACTTCCAATTCACAGACTTTTAAAGACACATGATAGTCAACACTTGAAGTTAAGGGACCGAGGAATATGTCAGTATAAAGGCTCTTCCCAGGAATCTAAAAGTCACATTCAGAGCTCATTCTGTCTGTTGCTGTTTCACTTCTGGGTCTCCATTCCCTTTTCCTCACAGTGACACGGGTTCCGAAGAGAATTCTAAGAACAATGTAAGTAGTGTTTGTTGAATAAATAAATGTATGCTCTGTATAATGAGTCAAGGGCATTAAATTGTATTTAGCACCCTGCACTTACTGAAAGAATTGAGGCTTGCTCCTTAGTTTTAAGAAGACCTTTCACATCAAGGATTGATACAAAAAAAAAAATGTTTGCTTGTGAAACTGAAGCAAAACAAGAGACTTTTTCCATCTTCTGAGCTGTGTCTCCCTGTACCTTGGTCCCAAGTTTGTGCCATTGCATTCTTGGGTCTGGCTGCAGAGGGTCTTTGGCAAGAAGGGTACCCTGCGTCTTCTTTTTTTTTTTTTTCTGTCCTTACCTTATGCTGGGATCCCTGACTTTTGCCTAGCTCCCTTGCTTTATGTGCAGCTTTGAAGCTCTTGACTTTGAACTCATGCTCTCCAGGGACAATTTTGATGTGTCTTCTGACACATGCACACCTTTATCGTCTTGCTCTGCCCTGAAACCTTGTAAGATCATCAGCATGATTCCCTCACTCATGTTCCTGCTAAGGTAGAAGACTAGATACCCTTGTTCTGAAATATCTTTGCCCAAGTTATCATCCAGGACTGAGATGATGAATTGGTAGGGCAAAGGGCAAGGCACAGAGTCACACTGATGTGCAGTAACTTATGCTGCCTTTGACTTGTTTTATTCATTTAAGTGAACAGAATTGGATTAATTATAATACTTGGTTCATAAAATACTATTGTCATTGTTTCATGAATGGCTCTCTTATTTATTTTCATTGTTTGTTTGTGCCTTTGTATGTAGTATAATGGACAATGAATCCACTACCCACTCACGCACTAATATACTACCAATGAAATACCTACTTGTGTATTTCTTTTCTGTTACTTTATTTTTTGATTTCTCCTTTTGATGATAACAATGAGACCTTTGGCAGTTAAGAGGCGAGGTGGATAACTTTACTTAAATATAATCTAGTCTACAAATAAGAGAAAATTCCCCCAGGCATCAAACTTCTGGGTGCAGCCATTCACAAAGACAGTTTCATGAGTTATAGAATGGAAACTGAAGCTCTCGTGTGGAAGTTCCACCAGGCAGAGGTGTGACTAAGAGTCGGAACAATTTTTATTTTGACCTTACTTTATAGGGGCACATGAGTGTGGTATTCCAAGGGTATTGCCTGACATTGCCCCAGCGTCCATAAAGGACGAAGGCAATAAAAGCTAGAGTGTGTGGTAAGTCATACAAAGCAGTAAGTTATTTAAGGGTGAGAGAAACTTTTCACATTTACAAATTAGATCTATTTTCTCCTGTAGTACAATTCAGAGGAAGAATGATTCTCTTGAATCTTCCTTTATGTTTCATATTGACACTGGATTAGTTGCTGGTTGGTGAGCTGTTAGTCTTCAAACAGTTAATGCAGACAGACTTCCTTTTTTGTTGTTTAAGTTTCTGACCATATTAGGTTGGTAAAGGAGCCCTTTAGTTTAGTTGTTTGTTTATCTGGACCAGCAGAAGAATTTTTTCCCCTGCAGCTGGGTGTCATCTTATGTTCTTGCCTAAACATGCCTGGATCTGGAAGGAAAATTCTGTCTTGTACCACAAAAGACTTCTCCATATTTCAGTCCTTCAGGACTGGTGACTTTCTAGTTTAAAAGGTTTCACTCAGGCTACAGCTTTTCTTGAAGATAAATATTACATGACAATTTCTACAGAACTGTCGCTGAAGTCATTCTCTGCTTGGCAAAGTAGCTAATTATAATTTGGGAAGGAAAAAAAAAACCATGATCATTCTTAACCTAAAGAAATATTTCCCTTTATGTTTTCAAGAAGTACAGTTGTTAATAATTGAGATTTACTCCTTTGGATGTACATGTATAAAAACATTTATTCAAAGTGAGCTTTAGTTAGCATTTGCCTTAAAAATCTCCTAGCTCAGATCAGGCCATTAGCACCACCTAGTGTGTCACGCAGGTACAGAAACAGTCAAACTCCAGGACAAAGCCTCCAAAAAGTTCTGTGACATTTGACGAAGTTATAGGTAGGACCATCTGGGACTCACTACTTAAAAAAAATAATTTATATTAAATTATTTTTATTGAGGTGACATTGGTTAGTAAATTATATAAGTTTCAAGTGTACATTTCTATAATGCATCATGTATATATTGCATTGTGTGTTCACCACCCAGACAGAGTCAGTCAGTTCTCCTTCCATCACCATATATTTGATCCCTTTTCCCCTTCTACCACCCCCCACCCCTTCACGTCTGTTCTCTTTGTCTGAGTTTTTATTTGTCTTGTGCATGGGACTAACTCCTTTGTGATCTGTACACTTTTAGATTCAATAGTTTTTATGAAGTTGAAAATAAGAAACAAGACAATTTCTTAAAGAAAAGAGTGAATGAGCACCAAAGTTATTTGGAAGAGTATGTGTAGGGAAATTGGAGAAGGGAATCAGCCTTTGTTGAATGCCTACTGCATACTCTTACTGAATACCTACTGTGTACCAGACTCTGTACTATGTTTTCTTGAAGGAAGGAGTGGAGTTGGGGTTTTCTTTCACCAAATCTTTGGGACAAATGAATGATTCAATGGGCTAATATTATGTTACTTCAGGTCTTTGACAGAACCTGCCGTCACTGTTGGGAGACAATTCTACATCAGTCTCTTGCTTATCTAGTGAAGAGAGGCACTGACATCCTTTTGTTCCAGACTACGTTTTCAAGGGTGAACAGTCTTGGAAAATAGAGATGGTGTCTCCACCCAGAACAGAGGTTTGTTTTCATCAAGTGTAAAGAAGTCTCCTTGAAGCAAAGGTTGGGCAGGTTTGCTTGTAGCCCATTAAAAGATATGTGTTTCCTAAACCTGGGGTTGCTTAGCTGTGATGCAAACCCACTGTGTGTAGGGCACCCAGCTGGGCACCCCCAGTTTGCCCCCGTGAGACCTGAGAGGCAAGGGAAACCAATGCAGATATGAGGCTCACACTGCCTGCTGTGGCTTGAGTAATAAAGTCCTTTTCTCTGGACCAGGAATCCAGTATCTTCCAGCAGACTAACTCCTTAGCATGCAAGTCGAGTAAAACCTCAGAGCCTCCCTTTGCAATTCTTTTTTTTTGTTTTGTTTTGGTATGTGGGTAGCTCCCTGGCTGGGAATTGAACCCAGGCCGCAGCGCTGACAGCACCAGCGCCGAAGCCTTAAGCCACTACACCACCAGGGAGCTCCCTGCAATTCTTAAGAGTCACCACCCCGAGTGACCACCCAGTTGCTAGATGCCTGGTTTCTGCAGTTATGTACTGCTTCCCCCCACCCCACCCCCAGAAGGAAAGTCTCCCAGTTTGCTTACAGTCTTGCCCCATTTTAAGAAAATCAAGTATTAAGAACAATCCAAATATTAAAAACTGAAACCAGCAGATGATTAGGTACACAATATCTAACATTTGTGTTACACGTCACAGAACACATGTGTAATGACCTATTATTAGAATTTCAGGGACCGATTTTTATAGGTTTAATACAGTTTCAGTGTGTATAGCATGATGAATTTCCGGCACTTGCTAGATGTGTTTATTATGTATAGCATAAAAAATCTTGGGAGGTTGAAGGCATTTCTTCTGAGCCAGGTTTTTCCAGAGACATCGTAGTGGTTTTAATTCCTGGGAATTTGAAAGTCACTCTCAAACTTCAGAATTACAGTGTAGGAGTGGGTCAGTTGTGTGCACGTGTGTGTTGGTTTCAATGCCAATTATCCAGTTTCATCCTCAGCGATTATAATTCATCAAATGTGGGCTGAGATCCAGGATTCTACATTTTCAAAATGTAACTTGGGGTAGGTTCTGATGCTTTTGAGAAGCACATTCTAAGAAATGTCTTGAGACATAAAAGACTCTTCAGGTGAATGAATGATTTACACATGCAAATAATCTGGGCAACTGTGACCTCTGAAAATAAAAATGAATTCTTTATTTTTTTATTAGGTTGCTGGTGGCCTTTGTTGTAAGGGTGAGTATCACCTGGCTATAGGGCGACTTGGGATTATTTAGTTCATGCACAGGGTAGTAAATGCTGGCTAAAGCAGTTATACATTTTTTTAGTCACTCCATAAATACTTATTGAGTGCTGGCTATGTGCAGCAACATGCCTATTTCTTGAGATGGTTTCATTCTTACATTCATTGCCTTTTCTTTCTCATTTTCCCAATTCTTATTGGGTTTTTATGAATAGGGCTTGAAATCCCAGAGGACAAGACATGGATAGACATACTTTTTCTTTATCAAGCTCAAAAACATTTCATTGGGTGCTCAACAAAAATCCATAAGGTAGGTAAAAAAAACTCATATTATCCTCATTTTACAGACATGGAAACTGTTGAGCAAAGAGGTTAAGAGTCACACAAGTAGGAAACAATTAAACTAAAGCTTGAATTGTGATTTTCTGACTTCAACCTTTCACTCTTTCCTATATACAACGCCACCTCCCATATAAGTTTCTACAGGGATTCTATTGTATTTTAGATAAAATTTGATTTTGAAAAATTGTGATTTACATGTACATTTTCAGGACAAAGACTCTCCTATTTTCTATACATGGTACACCTGCATAGCAAAGAAAAACATCGACATTCTTCTGATGTCATTAAAAATACCCCAAAGGAAAAGCCAGGGATCTGTTTTCAAAATGAAGTGGTATCTGCAGTGAACAGAACCAAGCCTAATTACAGGACATTATGCTCTGTCCCCTAAGACACGCACACTGAATTATCCTACCAGTCTTCAAAATGCCCCATGAGAGGGGCGAATGGAAAAGGCAGGAAAGAATAGGCTCAGGAATGTGGACACACTGCCATGTTCATTCTGAAGGGGACTTGGGAGCCCCACCTTTGGTTTCTTGTTCCCAAGTACCATGCCAAGCATTGCTCTGGGCTTCCTGCCTTTCCCAGAGACTTCTCTAGATTTTGTATTTTCCAGGGCACCAAGACCTTGTCTGGCTTTCAATAAATGTTCGGTAACAACAATAACACAGAAGTGACTGTTTATTCAGATGGAAATGAACATGGATGAGATAACATTCTGGATTTCTGTTTCCCACCCCTAAGATTGTAGGTCTAAACACTGAGAGAGAGAATGGATTTAATACACATTTCTATTTCTGATCAAGATTGGCAGCACTTACCTTGGGATAGGTTCTTTATTGTTTTCAAAATGCTCTCACATGTACTAGTCCCTGTAATTAACCCAACACCGATGAAATGAGGAGGACAGATATTTATTTCATTTTACAAATGGAACTCAAAGAGATTCATTGATTTGCCTAATGTTTCAGTAATTGAGCTTCTCTGAATTTTTTGTTTTTTTTGTTTTTTTTGTTTTTTTTTGGTATGTGGGTAGCTCCCTGACCGGGAATCGAACCCAGGCCGCAGTGCTGACAGCGCCAGCGTCAAAGCCTTAAGCCACTACACCATCAGGGAACTCCCAGCTTCTCTGAATTTGAACCTGACTCTTAACTCACTTTTAAATTTTATTCACTAACCACGTAGTCTGAGATTCTCCTCTAGCCAGAAAATGGACATTACCTTGGAAGCCTGTACCTCGCAGCATGGTGCAGTGGCCGGAATGCCCTGGGTCTGATTCCGGGTTCTGCCTTGGTCAAGTCATTTAATCGATCTAAGTTGCAATTTCTGTTTTAGTCAAGATTTCTGGTTATTTGTGACAGAAACTCAACTTGAACTAGCTTGGGTCCTGGAAGAGATTCACTGTTAATATCACTGGAAAGGCAGGGGTGTTACACAGTACGACAGGAACCAAGGTCTCATTGTGATTGAAGTAGGGTGACCAGATGTACCATTTTAAACGGGACAGAAAATAACAGTACTGTCCCATTTCAAACAGTACGTATGGTCAGCTTACTGACATCTTGAATTTAGCCCAGTGAGACCAGGCTGACCGTACATACCAGCTTGTGTCACTGGCATTGGAGGACGCAGGGCACTGCATTGGCTCTACTCGAACCACATGGCTGGGGTGAAGGAAGAGCAGTTTCCTGAAAGAGGGGGAGGCCGTTACTAGATGAACAGGGAAGGGCTCTGGCAGATATAATTAATAGGTGTGCATTATAAGCGTTTAATCTGTAAAGTAGGAATAATAAAACTGATTTTCCTAGATTCTTTGGTGAGCATTATGGATGCACTGAAAACTACCACATCTCTATCTTCAGTCCTAATAAGTTATGGAATTTTTTTTTTCTTTCTGAAAGACCAATGTCAAAAATCCTTCAGGTGGCACCAAGACTCCTTTCATTTTTTTGCCATTCAGCTTGCCTCTTGAGACCCATCCCTGTCCACTCCCTTCTGGAACTCCATATTTTGATCTTGTTGAACCACCTGGAAAACAGCACGCTTTCTCTTATCCCTGCATCTTAAAATGTTACTAGCAGATAGTTGGTTACTCTTGAATATATGCTGAATGAATTAATTCACTAATTATTTAATCAGCAATAGTGTCTGGCCCATGGCCGGTAGTCACCATATAAAAGTTATTCTTAGATTTCATTTTGTTCATCAACTGCCAACCCCGTTGTTACATTGATCTTATTAGGCAAGTTAACGGTTAATTTGGTAGGCAGACTCTCTAGCTCTGGGGTTGAGAAAACGGGGTGTGGCTTTTTGAGGGAGAAAAAAGGTCAGACATATGTTAACATGGTTTTATTAGCAGAGGGCAAGGAAGAATGATCCAAGAAGGATGAGCTGAGGGAGCCCGGGTGGGATGTGAGGTCCTGCATCTGAGAGGCCTGGCCCAGGAGGTCCAGAGGCTCAGTACCGAGAAGAGGGTTTGGAGCACATGCTAAGTTGACTAAGGATGTGGCTGGGGGAGAGAGAAATATGATGGCCACGAAAGAGCACTGGATTAGGAGACTTGTGTTCTGGGCTTGGATGTACCTTGAACTACTAGCTGTGTGTCATTGGCTAGGTCACGCGTTTTCTCTGAGCTTTACCCAGGGCGCGTTGGGGAAATTACTGTATTAAATCAGATTTGTTTCACTAGAGTGTAACATAATTTTTAAAGCAGTAACATACAACTGCAAAGTTAGCACATATAAATTGAAAGTATAATTATTAAGCTTTGTAGAATTCATTCTTGTGGGGCTTCATTAGGAAGTACAAATATATTAGCTCTGAGATAAATCTATTTTTTAACTTGAAAAGTCATTGAAAAGTTGATAGTGAAGAAATTAGATCATTCTATCATGTCTATTCTTTACATTTTTTAATATCTTGTAGAAGACTTTCTAAAAGAATTCTATGTATTTGAAATTTTATTTTTATGATCTAACTATAATTATTTTGGTATCAAGTCTAAACGGTAACTTTTAAAAAGTATTTTTAAGAATAATACCAAACATGAAGGCTCATTGCAAGATTGGATTTCTTGATCAGGAAAGGAAGGTGAGTGTAATAAAATAAGTAAGTTATTTCTTAGAAAAAAAAAAAGTTATAAGAACACATTCCTGTAAGTTAGAAGACTCCATTTCACATTTAAATCTATTTTGTATTTCTGATTGGCAAAGTACTGAACTAATCCCCAGAAGATCTGATTACAGCAAGTTTTTGGCCAAATGCTTATCTCTAATTAATGGTATTTTCATCTACACGATGTGGTTGTATGACATAGTTTTGCAAATTGTATTATACCCTGGTGAAACTGAACTGATTTAATACAATGATTTCCCCCAATGAATTGGGGATAGTCCCAAAGTTAGAATCCAGAGTTAGCTGATGTTATTTGGGAAAATGGTTTTTATAGTCAATCCAGGAATATGTTATCAGATTTCTCACACAGATTTGTTCCTGGGAGATGGAAACTAATCTCTTTCAGTGATTAACCTTTGGCTCTAAAAGTTCTTGCAATTCTGTGTCTGCTCATGGACAAAAGGAAGGGGTGAGGTGTCAGAGTCTCTGCAATCATTCTAATCACCTCTGCTCCTCTAGGACCAAAACAGATACAGCTAAGTTTACGTTTTATGCTGGTTTGTTTTTCCTTCTTAACTTTCTGTTTTACTGACACAGGTTATTTTATGTCCTCTGGAACCAGAGATGAATTTCCACATGTTTGCATGATTGCTGGCAGATATTGTGGGACCTCTGTCCATGGAACTCTGTGAGTACCTAGTGTCAAAGCACATGGCAATCCCGAGGCTGCCCCAGCTCACCCAGTGTTTGCAGCTGCAGCAACACCAGCAGTCCTCTGAACTGGGGAGAGCATTTCTGCATCAGACACCGTGGCTGCAGAGGATCTCACTAAAAAAAAATCCCATCCTGTACATCATCTTTCACTGGTTCCCTCAGCTGATGAGAGCCCACGGGAAAGAATGCTAAGGTCCTGGGTTCTTTCCTACTACGAACCAATGGCTTGTGCTCTTAACCCAAGTCACTGCTTCGCCACATCCGCCTGCTTAACTAGTACTAAGGGAGAAGCACTCCTCTGTTATGACCCTACTTCTATCCAGTTCTCAGAACCCCAAAGTCCTGGATATTAAAATACAGTGGGATTTATTTTTAAAAAGTTAGAAGCCAAGCCATACAGATGTGTGTGTTTTTTCCCAAGTGGGTGGTAAGCTGAGGTCTTTATTATCATGTTCAAGATCTGCTTTGGGGGCTTAACGTGGGAAATTAGGTGACCAAGAATGGAAATAATTGTGCAAGCACATATGTTTGATTTATTTGAAAAGAATGATGAAGGAAAAATTCCAGCAGTACTTTATACTTGTATGGCTACATTCCTTAATACCTGCTTGTCAAGAAGCCTTCTAGTTTTGTATCTCCCTTTGCCCATACTAGGTGATATATAAACATTTCCTGGAATCTTAAATGTAAACGATAGTAACAACATGTTCTGTTCAGAATCTGTTTTAGAATAGCCTTTGCATGCTTCTAATGATGGGTTCACTGCATTGTCAGAGCTTTCCTATTATTAGAGACCCCCTTTAAAATGTGAAACAATACTTGTCCCCTGTAAAGACTTCCTCTTTGTTGAGTGAATCAACAAAGGAAACCTTCCTGACTCCTAAACCCATCCTCTCCCTAATTCCATGGTGTCAGGGCATATATCATCTCTGGAGGATCACTCGAAATTTCATAAATGCCTCCTCGAGCTGAATGACACATTCCTTTGGCAGTGGGTGGGTTGGGTGGCAGTGTTCTTATACTGTTTGTTCAGCGTGGACAGTGACAGGAATCCTAAGGGCTTTGCTTTCCAAGGCAGGCAACTAGTTTTTTCTCTTTGCAGACCCCAGAGGCTCAGGAGAAGAAAGTTACCCGAGGCCCAGAGAAAAAGCAGGAAGGACATTTAAAGAGGCCAGAACCACTCCTCTCCTCTTTATCCTTTTATCTCATTCTAGAACCATAAATCTCTTCTCCGTCTCTGCCTCACTCTCTACCTACATGTGGTAGAGATTTTGAGCAAATATTCATTAAACTGAAGGCGCCCCAAGGGGGAAAACACAGTCTTCCGTCTCCCTCTGGTGGACGATTATAGTAATCCGCATACAACTTTGCCAAATGAGGGATGGATTTTGGAAATAAATATATTATATAAAAACTATATATATGGTATACATAGTAAACATATTTTAAAATAACAACTCTGTGTGTTACCATTTTCTATAGAATATTTAACATTCTTAAATGATAAATATCTATACATTCTGTTTTATTTCAAAGAATTTACTCTCACTTTGAAAGTCTAAATTGACAGCTTGTGACTAAAGAGCCTAAAGAGAATCTCCCACCACACCCCCACCAGTAGATGAGAGAAGTAAACTGCTCGGCCATTGCTACTTTCCATTCAAACAGAGGAGACCCACACATGGGAGATTTGTCATCTGTAATGAACTGCTGGGCAGGATTCCACGGGCCACTTCCCCTTCACCTTTACCTTTGGTGTAGAGGAGGTTCAACCTGGGCTTTTGTGTTTTTTCTTGAAGTGCTTCTCAAAGCACCTTCCAGGGGGCACTCACTCCCCTAGGCAGCTGCGAGCTTCTTGGGGACTTTTCTTAGGCTCATACACCCAGTCAGTGGCCCTCTGAATCACTCCCTTCAAAGGTGGTCACTGTCGAACTGCCTCCGCCTCCTTCAGGTCTGACTGTTGTGCATGTTGGTCTGTCATTATGTTAAACCGCTCCTCCTCCAGCTCAGACTCCCCTGGGTGTGGTCTGGGGGCTGCTGTTGGAGCCGCACCAATAAGCCTCCTTCCCACTGTTGGATTCACAGGCTGGTGTTGATTTGTCTCCACTTAGTTTGCTCTTTTGACAGTTGTAAGGTTAATTATAGTTCCATTGCCTTTCCCCACCCAATGTTCTTTCCCTTAAACACAACATCTCCATGTCCACTTATAGCTAATAATGATCCCATCTGTAGTACAGTTAGATTCAAATAAATGTGTTTTCCTGATAGCTCCCTGACAAAAATCTGATGCCATCTTTTAATTTACTTTAATTTTTAAAGTAACATACAGTGAAATTGACTTTTCTAGGGGAAGGGTGTAGAACTCTAGGAGTTGTAACACAATTTGTGCAATAATTATTTCAATCAGAGTACAGGACAGATCCAGCAGCCAAAATACTTCCTTATGCTGTCTCTTTGTTGTCATATCTTCCCCATCCCTGCTGATCTGTTGTCAGTCCCTACAATTTTATCTTTTCCACAATTGCATATAAATGGAGACATAAAGTATGTAACATTTTGAGACTGGCTTCTTCCACTGAGCATAATGTCTTTCATATTCACTCATTTTTGTGTATGTGTGTCTGTTATAGACTGAATGTTTGTATCCCCCTAAAGTTCATACATTGAAACTCTAAACCCCACTGTGGTAGTTTTTAGAGGTGGGGATTTTGGGAGCTACTTAGGTTTAGATGAGGTCATGAGGGTGGAGCCCCCAGGATAAGATTAGTGCCCTTACAAAAGAGGAAGCGACAATAACACTCTCTGCCTTGTGAGGCAGTGCTTCACCAAGAACTGAATCTACCACCACCTTAACCTTGGACTTTCCAGACTCCGGACTGTAAGAAATAAATGTCTGTTATAAGCCATCCAGTGTATGGTATTTTATTATAATAGCCTAAGGTGACTAAGACAGTATCAATAGTTGGTTCCTTTCTGTTGCTGAGTGGTGTTTCATTGGATGGCTGCCCCACATTTTTTCCACTCCATTCACTGAAGTACATTAGAGTTGTTTCCAGATTTGGTGATTATGAATAGAGCTACCATAAATATTTAGGCACAGGTTTTGAGGTGAACAAAATTTTTATTTCTCTAGGATAAATAACTAGGAGAAGAATCATTGATCAATCATATGAAGGGCAGTCAAGAAATTCAAGGAATGAAGGGGAAGAAGGGTAAAAAAAAAAGCTATGATTTTTCTCTTTCAATACATTCACCCTTGACCCTAAAACACTTTTCAGATCTTTCATTAAGTTTATTTATACCCTCAAAAAAAATGTTTTGTTTTTGCTCTCAAATTGCAGCTTTAACCTCTTTGTCATCTGTAAATTTCTTTCCTCAAAGCTGTTTTTTTTTATATTTGGGAGCAAATAATAATAAATGAAGCCGTTCTGGACTGTGGGGAGGGTGGTTTAACATTTGGAAGCCACAGTCATGAAGAGTAGCCAATGTAACATTGCTCTCGTGCACGGGTGTGTTGTTGTGCAAAAGCAGCACCTCTTTGGGCCATTTTCCTCTTCTTTTCTCCTTCACAGATTCTTTTAACTGTTTCAGTAAACTGGACTAGTAATTTCCAGTTATTGTGACACCTTTATCCTTGTAATCAATCAGGAGGATACTCTCTGTATTCCCAAAAAACGGTAGCCATGATTTTTCCGGCCACTGGCGACACCGTGAACTTCTTAGAAGGTGGCGTGCCCTTTTCATGCCATGGCACCGACTTCTTCTTAGACTCAAGCTCATCATGATGAACCGAAGTTTCATCTGGTTGAAAGCTTCATCTTTGTTGTTTCTGCAAACGTCTGAAAACTGTCGTAAGCACTTGATGCCCTGTTGTCTTTGAAGTTGCATAACATCCTCGGTACCCATCTTGCACTGACTTCTTTTTTATTGTTAAATTTACTGGGGTGACATTGTAGTCAGAATTACATAGGTCCCAGGTGTACAATCCTACAGTACATCGTCTATGTGTTGCATTATGTGTTCGCCACCCAGAGTCAGTTCTCCTTCCACCACTCCATCTTGCACTGACTTCTGACATCCTTAGATGATGTAGAATATTCAAAAAGGTTGTAGGTGATGCTCTAACCATTTCTGCAAGCTGCTTTTTATTCAGTCTAGTATCTTCCACTACAAGTTTCTAACTTTTCTCAGAATGCCTGAGGAAGTGGCCTCAAGAGGGCATCCCTGACGGAGGTCATCTTCAACTGACTCTCTGCCTTGCTTGTAAAGGCTATGCCGATTGTAAACAATAGATTTCCCAGGGCAACAGTCCCCATGAACTGCTAACATCTCTTTCAGGTGGTTTGAGGTGTTTTTCCCTTGTTTCATGAGGAACTTAATAATGGCACAAAATTCAAATATACCCATACTTGGGGTTCTCTTCACTTTGACATGCTTCTTCAGCAATATCTGAAAGAACACTAATGCAAATAGGCTGAAATTTGGCACATGTACTAATAATAAGTCACACGATCACACTGTGTGCACTAGTACTCCCATTTCTCTGATACCCCCCGACCTTTCCGAGAATTTCTTGACCATCCCTGGTATAATAAGTGTATGCTTAATTTGATAAGAAACTTTAAGTATTTTCTAGAGTGGATGTACCATTTTGAATTCCCACTAGTCCATCCAGTTATTCCATCTAGCATTGTTATGATCTTTCATTTTAGTAATCCTAATAGGTATGTGTGAATATCTTATTGGGGTTTTAATTGCATTTGTGTAATGGCTAATGATGTTGAGTATCTTTCCATGAGTTTACTTGCCATTCTATATTCTCCTGAATGAAGTAGCTGTTGAATATGTTGCCCATTTTTTATTTATTTTTTTTCTCCCTAACTGTTCAGTTTTGAGAACTCTATATATTCTGGATACAAGTCTTTTAATGGTATGTGATTTGCAAAATATTTTCTCCTAGTCTGTAACTTGTCCTTTCATTCTCTTAACAGCGCTTTTGTTTGTTTGTTTTTTACAAAGAAAAAAATTTCCCCCTTTATTTGTTTCTTTTTAAAATTTTGGACATATATATCCATTTTAACCATTTTAAAATACACTATTTATTACATTATCAGCATTGTGCAATCATTACCACATCACCACTACCTATTTCCAAAACTTTTCATCATCTCAAACAGAAACTCTGTACCCATTAAACTGTAACTCCACATTTCTTCCTGCTTCCAACCCTCTGTAACTTTTATTCTACTTTCTGTGTCTATAGGTCTGCATATTCTAAGTACCTCATGTAAGTGCAGTCATACATAGGTTTATGTCAGTAAGCATAATGTTTTCGCGATTCGTTGATGTTTTAGCATGTATCAGAATTTCATTTCTTTTTTGAGGCTGAATAACATTGCACTGTTTGTATACACCACATTTTGTTTGTTCATTCATTTGATAGCCCTTTGGGCTGTTTCCACCTTTGGGCTGTTGTGAATAAAGCTGCAGTGAACAAGGCTGTATAAATAATAGCTGGAGCTTCTGCTTTCAGTCCTTTTGGCATATACTTGGAAGTGGAAGTACTGGGTCATATGGTAATTCTATGTTTACCCTTTAGAGGAACCTCAGAGGGAAGGTTTTTAGTTCTGATGAAGTTTAATTTGCGGTAAGTTCAATGATTCAGTTTTTAAATGAATTGTATTTTGGTGTCATGTATAAGAACTCTTTGCCTTAACCTGAGGTCTCAAAGGTTTTCTCCTATGGTTTATTCTAAATGTTTTATAGTTTTCTGATTTACATTTAGATTTATGGTTCATTCTGATTTAATTTTTGTATAAAACGTAAGGTTTAGTTTGGGTTTCATTTTTTGCATGTACACGTCCAAATGTTCTACCACCATTTGTTGAAAAGAATAGCCTTTCTCCTTTGAACCTCTTCATGTACTTTTCAAAAATAAATTGATGATAATTGTGTGCTTCCTAATTTTATTCCGTCAATTTATAGTTGCATTCCTTCTCTGATAATGTGTTGCTTCAGTTACATGTTTATTAGTAATTTAAAAATTAGTTGTATGAATCCTCCAACTTTGTTCTCTGCTTTCAAAATTATTTTGGCTATTCTTTTGCCTCTCCATATCAATTGTGGAACGAGCTTGGATTTATCTGCAAAAAATTTTGCTGAGGTTTTGATTGAAATTGTGTTAAATCTATAGATCAATTTGGGGAAAATTGATGGTTTATCGAGTCTTCTATTTATGAACACAAAACGTGTCTTCATTTATTTAGGTTTTATTTCATTAGCATTTTTGCTGTTTTCAGCACACAGGTTCTGCACACTCTTGTTAAATTTGCACCTGAGTGTTTAACTTTTTAATGGTACTCTAAATGATGTTGTTTTCCAAGTTTTGATCTTGAATTATTCATTCCTAGTATTTACATAGAAATGTGACTTTCTTCCCATGTGTGTTGACCTGGTACTCTGCAAACTGGATAATGGAAACCATGAGAAGCAGCTGAATGAAGACATCTTGCCAATACCCTAATCGAGAAGACTACTTGTGGGAAGGAGCGCCAGTTTCTGGGATGGACCAATGGGTGAGAGTGGAAGGGGGAAGGGTCTGGAAACTATGTAGTGCGCATGACTTGCAGGGCCCTCTGAGGATTCACCCTAACTGGAGAAAACCATTGCTGTGTCCAGTTAAATAAAGAGATGCTTGTCCCTGTCCTTCATCCTCCTCTCAGTCCTAATACATCAAAGGTGATAGAGTCTTTAAGTCAGATATGAGATTGCATTTCATGTTGGCTTGTTCTAAGCTTTCAAAAGCAAAAGTAAATAGAAATGTATCATCCGTTAAGAGTGAGTCAATGCAGCGTTGGGGGAAAGATAAAACCATTTCATTCTTGGCAAAAACTGGCAACACAGACTTGGAGCCACTCATTCTTCAGTCGCAGCCTAGATGTCACTTCTCAGGAATGCTCATCTTCTAGAATGGATTAGGTGTCGCTCTGATAAGCTCCAGTGGTCCTGCATTTGCCCCTGTTTTATCACATATCACAAAGTATTTAACTCCTGATTTCTTCTGTATATCGTTAGACTGCAAGTCCACGGAGGGCAGGAAATGCGTTTCATTCACCGGTGTGTACACAGCATCAGCATGCTGCCTGCCACCTCGTAGACATTTTAGTATATACAATAGGTTAACTAACACCGAGAAACTGCATCCTTGCTATAAACTGTCCCATCATCTCTAAAATTCTATAAAATTTTCCAAAAAAGCCCAACTTTCTAATTAAAAGAAATACAAAAAAGTAGTTTTATTTTCTTTTTCTCTTTCCATCACCATGTTTGACCCCCCTCCCCTCTCCACCCCCTCCCCTTACCCTCTGGGGAAGTAGTTTTTTCAATGAATTTTTTTTTTTTTTTTAAATCAGAGCTGACCAAAGATAAAATGGACTGCCTAGAGAGGTAATGAGTTCCCTGTCATTGGGGTATGTTCATGTCTAAACTGGTTGACAACTCGATTTGGGGGTTTGTAGTGATTCAGATTTATGGTAGGACTGGGTCATCTTTAAAGTTCTTTCCAACCCTGAACTTCTAATTAGTGTTTAGTATGCTTTTAAATAGATCCTTTATTAATTACTGAACTGAGTGCAACATTCAGTTCTTGAGTGGATGCTGAGATTCTCTAAGGCTCATTTTACTTACATGTTACCAAAAACAGAGTCTAAGAAGCCAGAAACATTCATCTGAGGAAATGTTTTAAAGTAATTGGCCCATTTATGATAATTTAGATAATGTATTTTATCAGTTTCAATATGTAATTAGTAATTATTTATCATTGCAATGGAGACATGAGTCAGAATTAATCTAGTAAGCACTCTAGTGATTCTTACATCAGGGAATTTGGGAATCGGGGTCCTAAGAACTACCAGGTCTGACTTTATTATCTCAGCCTCTGCCAGAGTTAGGAGTAGGGAGGTGCATGGAGGTGGGGTGGAGGGTGCTGAGGTGCTAGAATTTAAGGGCAGATGGGAAGCTGGGGGAAAAGAGGGGGAGGAACAGAGCAGTGTCTCCACTTTGGCTGCATTTTAGAACCACCCGAGGAGAGCTTCCACAAATCCCCAGCAGCCTCAGGTCGGTCCCAGGCCTCTCCAGGTGACCCCAGTGAATGGCCAGGCATGAGAACTGTGGCAGGAGAGGGAGGCGAGGAGCTGGCAGGAGCTGGCAGTGTTCAGGAAAGGTCTGTTGAATAGAATGAGGAAGTAGTTTTATTTATATTACAGGTAACTACTTTTTGGATCAGCTGGCCTCTAGTAGTGGCTTCCTATAGATATGTTTCGAAAATAATTTGTACCTTAAGGTCAATCTTTCTTTTTTTCTTTTTCTTTTGTGATGGAGGAAATATTTATTCCACCCCCATCCCCAATACATCGTTTTTAACAGACACTGATGGGAAAATGCAATGTTAACCATGGAATTAAATGAGGAAACGACTTTGGGAAACCATGGAGAGAAGGTTTGTTGGTAGTAACTGCTCGCCTCGGCCAGCAGAGAACTTACTGCTCGCTGCAAAGCTGGCTTTCTGGAGCCATCGAACGAGGCACCGTTTGGAGCTTCGAGAATGGTGCAGACACTGACTCAGCAAAGTGTCTTAGGACTTTTATTTCACTTCCCCAAACCAATTTACCACAAAGCAGAGAGGACCTGTTTTGGGTATCATCCCCTCTGATTGGTGTGCTAAATTTCATCGAGTCAAGGAGCACACCCTAGTGAGATTTACACTTTTCTCTTTAGTAATTTACTGCTTCCTGCTCCTGAAAGTCTAGTAAACCAAATAACAATGGGCTGGGGAGAGAAGGAATTGTTCTCATCTTTAAAATAAGAAACAACATGCTTTGGCATAAAGCAGCACTTACTCGCTACTGTAAACATCAGCAATCCTGCACAGACAGCTGCACCCCGATGGCGCCCCCACCCCGGGAAATGTGCGCACAGTACAGACATACACACTGGGCCCAGGCAGCAACAATGGAGAATGGGACCTAAAGTCTTTTCCCAGGTTTTATCTTTAGCAGGCATCAATGTCGAATGTAGTAAGTCAGCTACTAAGTTCTCCCAGAAAGAGTCTGGCTTCCTCTGTTTGTATAGAATTTCCTCCAAGTGTGTGGCAGGAGAGACCCAAGTTCACAAAAAGCAACAGTGTGGGACGGGATTAATGTCACCTGTCTTTCCTTGTCTGCTCTGCTCCTGGGGAATAATGCACTTCAAGCAATGCAAAACAATGCCAAACAACTTTCGAGCAGTAACTTTCAATTCCCAAAGATTTTTCATTGAAAAGTATACATATATTATTTTTAAAAAACAAAAGGAAAAACACCCAAGCTTTACTGATGCCCTCAAAGCTAAGTTGAATGTTCTACCGTGAACACGTTTTGTTGGAAATGATGATGAACATGATTTTAAGGTACATAAATGTCATTATTGTTTGTGGAGGCTGAACACAGACATTAGGTTTTTGATGACTGACAAAAATGAGAAAATAGCTTCCTTCATAAACTTTTTACTTAAAAATAGTAGTTAAGTATTTTGAAAACTTATAAGTAGATATTATTAAAGCATAGAGTCACGTTAGAGCCAGAAGATACTTTAGAGATCACCTAGTCCATTAGGGTACATCAGAAACCCCACAGAGACTTGTAAAAGCCCAGATTGTTGGGACCACTTCAGGGTTTCTGATTTGATAGGTCTTGACTGAGGCCTGAGAATTTTCATTTTTAATAAATTCTCAGGTGATGCTGATGCTGCCAGTCTGGGGACAACACTTGGAGAAACTCTGGTCTAGTCCAGTCTCACTTTATAATTGAGGCAACTGAATCTTGAAAAAGTCAAAAGAGTCTTGCCCTCTTGTTAGGCCTGTCCCTGTCCAGGGTAAACTCAACTTGAGTGTAAGGTAGTATTCTTTCTCAAGGACATTGTTTTAATAACTGTCTCTTCTCCTGGCATCACCATCTCCTGGCATTAACTCTAGTTAATTATGTTAGTCATCGTGCCATGGTTCTGTGACATTGTCAGTTGTTAAAAGTGCTATTCCAGCCATGTCCTACAGAAAATCTCCTCAGAGGGGTTCCCTGTAGTCATTGTTTCATTTCGTCTCCTCCATTCTTTCTTGAAGTCCCTCCATTCAGCCTCTTATGGGATCACTTACTGAGATAGCTCTTGTCAAGACACCGGCATCTTTCATATTGCCAAATGCAATGGTCGATTCCCAGGTGTTGTCTCGCGGGTCTAACCAGCAACATAGTTGATTATTCTTTCTTTGAAACCCCTCAGTGGCTTTGGGATACCTCTCAGTTCTCCTTCTAGCTCATTAGCCACTTAGCTTTTTGTTGATTTTTCCTCCTTTCCCTTATCTCTAACCATTGGAGTTCACCAGGTCTCGGTCCTTAGAGCTTTGCTTTATCAATAACAATCCACAAATGTATGTCTCTAGTCTGGACCTCGTCTCCTAAAATTCCAAATTCACATACAGGTAGTCCTTGCTGTGCACAGTAGTGTGGAACTGTGAAAACGAGCATCTGAGCTGAAACGACACAAAGTGTTTTTAATGATCAATGAGAAAAATATGATTGTTCTGGAACCTTTAAAATTTTGTCAAAAATTAAAAGCACCTATTGTCAGTTGTAAATGTATAGGAAAATGAAAAAATAAAAGCTAATATTTAAAAACAAATGAATTTGCTTACACTAATTTAAAATATTAGAAACATTGAGAATTAGTGTTCATTTACTTTGTAAAATACTTGTTGAGAGTAATTTGAACTGTGATTGATTGCCTTGTATAACATGGTATGGAGTGAGCATGTTTTCTATGCTTTTGGGGAATTGTTATAGTCTTTTCTAAGGTTGGATCAATTTCCAACATTTTAGCCATTGTGCTTTTATCGTTGTGACATATCTCCAAGAGTTTCTCTAATGTGAAGTTTTTTTTTTTTGTCAGTATCACCTGTTTTGGGACATCCAGCTTTTTCATTACAACCACTGTCCTCTTTTGTGTCAGCAACCTTGCCTTCACCTGTGGCTGCACAGGTAGAATCTCTTTAATGGTGGTGGGGACAACATTCTTGGGTCTGTAACTCCATTTATGTTTGATTCAAATTTCTCTTTCCGTGGTACCACTTTTTTCTTCATTTCACTTTCATCTTTATTGGCCAGTTTCTTCTCTTGAGTAGCCATTATGGTGGAATGTCATGTGGGCTTATCACTGGGAGACAAGGAGGTGACACAGTGTGACACACTGCTGTCTGTGGGAACTGAGTAAGAGATGCACACAACTCTGAAGGAAGTGAGGTAATTGCTTCCTGATCATGCTCTTCATCTATTATCTGTGGGCCGAGGAAGTAAAGAAATTGTACTGTCAGCTGTTACTCACAGTTAATGTACTGGGGGCAATGGAATTTGTTAGAGGACTGCTGTTATTTAATGTAACCATGGTAACCAAAATTTGTGCATAATTTTAGAATCCTGCAGAGAGGACTGCGTGTGTTCACTCCAAGATCTCCAGTGGCTCTCTTAGCCTATATAATTATGATCCTTATTGATGATCCAGATCCTTATTGCAGAAATTGGAGCAAGGTAGGAAGTAAGCACTCTGGTGTTGCCTTTTTGAACAACTCTAAACTTGTCCTTTTATTTTTCCCAAATACGACATCCTGCACATTTTTGCCTGCACACATGTGTGTGGATGTGTGTTTTCTCATAAGGATTAACTCAAGTCTTACGTTCTTCTAGAACCTTCCCCAACGAATTAGTTTACAACAGTTCTGCCATCTATGCACCCTGATGCACTTTTGGCTTGGACTACTTGTTTGGTACTTATGCCACGGTGCCTCACATTTTTATTTATCTCTTTATTTATATGTTCTTGCTCAGCTTTATTATAATCATCTGTGGGACTAGATTGTATCTTACAATCCAATATCTCCAGAAGTACTTCACACAAAGCCCTGAACAACAAATGCTACTGATACTGAGACTGACATTGGGGTGACATGATGTGAATCAGTGTTTATCAAAGTGTATTCATGGAGTATTAACATAAGAACAAAAGTGTTCTGTGTTCTATTAACTTGGGAAATCATGGAGGACTTCTTTAAGTCTTTAAATTAACCAAACTTGATTGCAAATCTCTAAGATAAAAGCAATATATGGTTTTCCTAAATGTATTTGACTGTTAAAATTTTATTCATGAATTACTACCTGTGACTAGTCTTTTGAAATACGAGGGCTGTCCAGAAAGTATTCAGCCATGGAATACAAACAACAGAGGCTGAATTTTTTTCCAGACAGCCCTTGTAAATGCTTAAACTATTTCTAAATACATAGGTTGTCTAAACTACATAAAACTCCCAGTTGCCTAGGGAGGAGCTGGGGTGTAGGGGATCAATGCAGGCCCCAGAGGAAACTCCTATATGGCATGAGAGAGACATGAAAGATGAAACATATATGAAAGACAAAATATTCACGTCTTAAAAATCACTACTGAACATATCTCAAACTTTGTCAACTGTTCCAATTGAGTATATAAGAGCTGATAGGATATATAAAAAAGGCACAAACAAATTTGGACAGGGCAATCTGGTTTCCAGGGGGTACATGTGACCGTGGAGTTCCCTTGTAAATACAGGGCTTCTGGAAGCTTGCTTTGGGAAGCCAAATGAGAATACAGAGTAGACTCACCCACAAAGACCATTGCTTCATGCACCAATCAGTGCTTCCTTATTCTCAGGTCTGTCCCTCACCCTTCTTCTGCAAATTCCATTTCTCTGGCTCTCTTACTAACCCACTTCAACTAAGTTTGTATGGACAGAGAATGGAGGACAGAGGAATGGAGATCTGTCTCTCTGCACCTCCTCCCTTTTTTCCTCTGCTTTTTAGAGTGTTATTCTAGTTTTCAGCAAGGGTTGCACCTTTTCTGAGGTGTCCGGGTTTCGCTAACACTTCTTCCTCTATCCTTCCATCTCTAGTTATGGTAGCAGCATGCTGATTTGATTAATCTCTGCGTTGATTCACCACTCATTTGTTTTAGTAATGCTTCTATCATGTGTGTAACCAATTTCCTATTTTAAATTTTCTTTGTTGAAATACCTGAAGTTGTTTCTGTTTCTCTCACTGGGCTTTGAGTGAAATGTTAATAATGCATAATTACACGCATCTCTCCTTGACTATGCCCCATGCAGGGCAATGCCTCATGTCCTTTATCATCTCACTGTAGTGCCAGATACCTAGGAGGCACTCAATGTATGTCTACTGGGAAAAAAGTATGACCATTTCCTTTTAACCTAAATGTGTGTATATTTCTACAAAATTTTGAAATATCTATTTATGATTGTTTAAATGTACAGAAAAGAAAATTCTTTCTATGAATATATGGAACATGAGGGGAACCAGAACATTTTTTAAAGTACCAGCAAACTAGTTAAGGAAAGTCAGAACTTTTCTCATTCCCAGAACATTAGAGAAAATAATTTATCGGGTCACCGCTCTAATGGTTCTGTTTGTTTTACCTCATAAGGCCATCACTTCCCACCAGGCTGGAGAGAGGAGACACCTCAAGAAGGAGAGGATATATTTCTCTTTAAATTTCTAAAAGTATGACAGTGATTTATCTCAGACAGCTGGGCTGTTATTTTCTTGAATTGTTATGCCTTAGAATGGTATAATTTCAATTTCTGCTTAGCAAGTGTGTGTGTGTGTGTGTGTGTGTGTGTGTGTGTGTGTGTGTTTGTGGTTTAATCAACATTTATTTAACAATAATGGGTATCAGATGTGTTAAGAGGTAAAGAAATTAAGAAGTAGACTAGAAGAGCTTCAAAGGGTCTTTGTAGTTCATAGACCACAAAAATTTCTACGTTATCCTATCCTTGTAATTTATAGAGCTTCTGGCATGTCCTGGTCTATACTACACCATAGATTTTCCTTAATATGGCCATTACTTGGAAGTATAAGAGGCTCTGTATTAGGATTCTCCAGAGAAACAGAACCAATGGGAGAAGGATATGTGTGTGTGTGTGTGTGTGTGTGTGTGTGTGTGTATTCAAGAGATTTATTACGAGAGTATGAGGGATTGGCTTACACATTATGGATGCTAAGAAGCCCCCACCATCTACCATCTGCAAGCTAGAGGCCCAGGAAAGCTGGGGGTACAGTTTATTGCAAATGCAAAGGCCTGAGAACCAGGGAAATTAATAGTGTAAGTTGGGTTGTGTTTAATATTTGCTGGGGAAGCTTCAAATTTCTCTTGTGCCCTTGTTTTTCTCTCCCCTGTTAACTTTGGGCTTCTATAAGTATTCCACCTTAGAAAATTCTGTGTCTTGCAGCTCTTTCATCTGTAGGTTACTCTTATTATACTAAAGTCCCATTCGTGGCAGTAGTGGGGGTAAAATGTTGAGGGGGGGGAGAGAGAGCATTCTATAATTTATTATTAAACTTCAGTCTTGTGGGCTGTGTTCTTGGACTGACCTTGGACTGTGATCTTATCAGCTGTGTCTTTGGTGAGACAGGAAGGCAAGAGACAGTGCATATAAAAATTAAGTGTAGGGCAAACTGTTGTGGACATTATTTTGTATTGTCTGCTTCTGTAAACAGTGATGGGACCACAGAAAAGAAGGAGGACAAGGCTTTCAGCTGACTGAGTTCTGAAGAAAGGCTAGAGATGCTATGATTGCCTCAAGCAGAATTCTGGAGCAAGAGCGTGGCAGTTGGGATGATCCACAGTGATGTTAACTGCCTCGTTTTTCCTCAGTGGGTTAAATAAATGAAAGGGAATTCTTGGACTGCAAGACAACATAGGTGAACCTAGTAAGATATGGTGACTCTGATAATCCCAGTGCTCATGATCACATAGGGTAATACTTTAAGTAAGAAAAGAAAAATTAACTGCATATAATTCCAGTTGGAGAAATGAGGAAGCAATAGCGTCATTGTCGAAAGATTGAAATCTGTTTGTTAAGTTCTCTGAATGGTAAAGGCATGACTTTGGTCCCATCTTGTCTCCTGGCTCAACCACGGCTCATGAATTATTGTTCAAGTCTGTTAGTGAGTTCAGGGATGGGGTCCATGCCCTCATCATGTAACCTTGAACAAATGCCCAAAATGACTTCGATTTTCTCACTATGAAAACAAATAGAATGGTCACCACTAAACTAAAATATCAAAGCCTGGGAACTGCTGTCTGAAGGAGCAATGCTGGCACTGGAACTTCTGATAGGAACACCACATTCCATAACTGCGCTTAAGTGGAAATGGAAATTTTAAAAAACAGGAAAAACAACTGCTGATTCAAATGCAAATGATGGCTCCTGAGTAATCAGTGAAGTGCTGTTAAAATTAGTGAGGGTCTGATAAGAATGAACATTTCCTGGAAGTATAGTCACCTTCTGCCATTTGGAATTCAGCAAGTTTTTACATTGAGTGAGTGAATGAAGTGAATCAATGAATAAGATTTATTAATTGCCTTTCAGTAGCTTTCTCTGACTAATCTAACTGCATACTCAGCATTATTTCTTGTTTCTTTGGCCCTACCACTCAACTCTAAGTGTTTTGAAGACTATATCCTGACATTTATTTTTTAATATTCCTTACCATACTTCGTTCAGTATTAGAGGTATTAATGTGTTAGTCAGAGTCTCCAGAGAAACAGAACCAGTATGATATATGTATATGTAAAAGGGCATTTACAATATTATAGAAAGTGGCTCACCCAATGATGGAGGCTGAGAAAATGGATCTTCCAGTTCACAGAGAGCACATTTGCCCTTCCTCCACCTTTTGGGCTATTCATACCCTCAATGGATTGGACAATTGCCCACTTGCTTTGGTGAAAGCATCTTCTTTATTAAGTCTAGTATTATTCAAATGCTAATCTCTTCTGGAAACACCCTCAGACACACCCAGAAATAATGTTTTACCTAGCTATCTGGCATTCATTAGTGCACTCAAATGGACATAAAATTAACCATTATGGGCCCCACTTAGTTAACCATATTTCAGAAGAGAAAAGCTGAAACAAACCAACAAGCAAACCCCCACCTGCTCGCTAGTGTTGAAAACTGACAGGTTGGAAAGCCACCTGGGTGTTACCTAATCACTTCTCAGGCTCCAACGGCTTAAAATTATTTTAGGCTTAAAAAACCCTCAAACTTCTCTGTTTTGACACTTAACCCTTAACGAATAAATACAAAGAAGGGACAATAGCATCTTCATTTTTTTTTAATGGAGGAATTAAGGCAGAGAAGGAGATGGAGTGTTGTGGCAGTGGCATTTGAAAACACTCCCAACTCGCCTTTCTCTGCCAAGAGGGCGTCAAGGCGTGAGCCACACTTGTGCCCAGTTTTCCTTCAGGATCTTCTTACTCCTACCATGGTTTTGGCTCTTTGAAAACTCTATTCTGTGCACCTCAATTCTTCTAGACTAGCATTTCCCAGAGCATGCTCCTTGTGATCCACTGTTTGGATCTACCTGGTCCTTCTGTCTTCATTCCGTTCCTCAGCAGGCCTGGACGTTACTGATAATCCTAGTAATGTCCTTAATTCCTTCCATTCCTTGCGCCTTCCTCCCAGCTACCCAATCAACCTTTCACTCTAGGTGCGTCTTTCTCGTGTTTGTCTTCGGCTGCCTGTCTGAAGAACACTATATAGAGAATACTGTGTGACCTTTTCCTTTTAACCTAAATTTGTGTATATTCCTAAAAACTGGCACTATTACAAATTCCATCCAGGCCTTCCACATGGTTCAGAAACCTTCTTGCTTGTCTTTGCTCAGCTTATTTGCTTTTTCTTCACAGCAGCTATTTTATAATGTGCTACTTCCTTGAAAAATTCTACCCCTTTTCTTTTTCTCGTTCTCAGCCTGTAGTGTGTCCATAGTCTTTCCTGCTTTAGAGAGAAAATACAGACCACCATCAGAAGGACATTCTCTTCTTGTCTCTCTTAAAGTTTTTCTATGGAGGATTGTATCCCTTCTCATGGTTTCACAGGAAGAGGCCGCTCCCTTATTTCAAGGTAAAATTCCTTCTTCTCTGTCTTGGACTCTCATTCCCTCTCTCTTTTGTATCTTTCATTTCTCTCTTCTACTAGCTCTTTCTTTTCTCGATGTAAGACTGTCCACAACTTAAAAAATAACTTCCCTCACTTTCACTATTTCAGTCTTTCCTGACACTTTCTTCTACTTCCTCAAGTCCCTTTGGTTTCTTAATTTATCATAATTTGGCTTCTATCTCCAATGCAATTATTCTTAGTTTTATTTGAAACACACCGAACAATCTCAAAAGTAAAAGTGGCCCATAATTTTAAAACGTACAAACATAAGATACTGTTTTCCTCTCCATTCATCTAATACCCTAGAAATGAGTGTATTATAGTAGAAATATTAACCTTTTGTCTCAAACTTTTACTGTGCTTTTACATTATTTATGGTCTCATTTTCTATAGAGAAATTCCTCATTTGTATGGGATCAACATTCTGTTTTTTCCTCTTTATGGTTTCTGAGTTTCTTACCTTGTTTAGGAAGTTCTACATTTCTAGGTTATGAAAATATTTTAATATTTAAAATATATTTATGTATTGTTTTTTCCTACTTACTTCCTTATACCTGACACTTTCTTTAGGATTTAACATTATTTTCTTGTACATGGCTTACTATTAACATTTTAATTTTATTATTTTTCCTTTTGAGACTTTATTTTTCTATTACATTTTATATATAATATTATAATGGTTTCAGGTGTACAGCATAGTGATGAGATACTTATATATCTCACTAAATCCTCATTCTGATACATCTGGTTCCCCTCTGACACCATATATAGTTATTACAATGTTATTGACTGCATGCCCTATGGTGCACTTTACATCCCTGTGACTATTCTGTGAATATGAATTTGTACTTCTTAATTTCTTCCCTTTTCCCCACCCCTCCAGCTCTCCTCCCATCACCCCAACAAATCTAGTACCCATCTAACACCACACACAGTTACTGCAACCTTATTGACTATATTCCCATGTTATACTCTGTATCTCCATGATTATTGCCTTGTAACAACCAAACTTAACTTCTCAATCCCTTTCTTTTATTTTACCCACTATCCCATCCCTCCTCCCATCTTAAAGAAGTCACTCTAACATTCTCTGTAGTGCCGGTTTGGTAGTGATGAACTCCTTTAGCTTTTTCTTATCTGAGAAGCTCTTTATCTGTCCTTCAATTTTGAATGCTAGCCTTGCTGGATACATTAATCTTGGTTGTAGATCCTTGCTTTTCATCACATTGAATATTTTCTGCCA